>JAIUND010004678.1:0-11250 GCA_034699125.1 Gisinianus flammeolus
TCAGCTGAAAATTGACTGGTTTAATTAACATTACGCAAATGCTGAAATGTTACAAAATTCGGGGATTTTTCTACATGATCGTGTTTTCCACATATGATTTCCCTATGGCTTGCAAAAAATGGGTGAAATCCGTTGGGAAAGAAACGCACAGTGAAGAGATTTATATAAGAACGGAAAATACATTGTTGCTTATGGCACTCCATGTTAATTCCGCGTCCGCTCGCTCTCGCTTTTCACTCGCTCACACTTGCCGGAAGCGACTCGCTTCACATTCATTTTCACAGCATAATGCACATGTTAAAATTCCAATGCAACTGAAAAGGACCGGGTAGATTTCCTTGATTCCCTTCAAATCTCCAGCTTTCATTTGTTCTATAAAATCTTGCATCGTGAATTTCCCCTCCCAATCAAACTTTTTGGATTTTCTGTATGGTTCGTATGGTATTTGGTCTGTATTCGTAAGAACTCACTCATTTAAGTCAGCTATAAACATTTCATTTGATTTCATTAACACATGTTAATCTTGGCTGTCACGTGGAATGTGCACTTTTAAATTTTTTGAGAGAAAAAATGTTGTAGGGTAAAAAAATAGACGGTGGGCACTTTTGGAAAGCGATATGTAGGACGAAAAATATTTGTTTTTATTCATAAAGGTCTACTTACATGATTTCGATGTCAAACCCACAATGCAACCGTGGACGTTTTCGAGAAACTCAGAAATATTTTGAAAAAACTTTGACTCATGGGAAACTTCACGGAATATCAAGGAAACTCACGATCAATGAGTGATTAGTTATGATCCGGAAAATGTCTTTTTATCTATAGTGTTAGCTGTCAAAATTACAGGTAGGCCTGGGCCTATACCTGGCCTTACGCTGGAACCGCCACTGGGCCGCAATTTTCTCGTCACTGAGCTGCTGACTCAAATTAATATTTGATGTACAAGGAAAATGCGGGAATTTCAAATGACTTCAGTTTTCACGGCTCTCCGCAAAATCCTACCGCCAAATATTGGGGCTCTGGTGTGATAGAGAGCGTGCTTTTTGGAGTCTTCAGCATTCAGTGTATAGAGAAGAGCGGGGGGCTGAACGGAGGGTTTGCTGTGTGCCCTTCATGAGAAATTACTGCCCAAAAATCTCAGGGATTTAAGTTATTATGCGACGCATCGTTCGAAGAAATGGCATTTGGGACGTGCAAGGAAAGTCTACAAACCAACTTTCACAGGTGTTTAAACTCAAACTTTGGCTTCTTTCTCGGCAATCAGGATTGTAGTCCCAGTTTACGTGACATGAGATGGGAAGAGGTGAAACAGCACTGAATTCAAATGCCAAACTAAATTGGGGAATCTTAATTTCATTGTTTCTTATAGAAACTTTCTATTGTAATTGTTTTGAGTCCGCACGGAGCTGCGTACTGAAAACAAGTAGCCAACTGTGTGCAGTTGACTAACGATAAGGACGATTTCCGAAAAAATCTAACGGTGTATTTAGAGGATTTCGGAAAATATCAAGTTATAGCACTCGAAATATTCTAACCATTTATCGTTTTCTGACAATTTTGATCCGAAAAAACGTCGCTTGTGAATTTTCAGCACGTCTATATTTTTACGAATCAATTCACTTTTCCTCATCGTTTCGTTCACAATCCCTCATTCTATAGTGAGTCCAACAATCTCTTGCCGGCCCTAAATACATTACAAAATGGAATTCTGATAAATCCACAATCTAAAATTTAAATGGCGCCAATCCATTTTTCCCTCTTATTTTCCTTTCTGTAGAAAGTCAAAATGTCGAATCATCAATCATTTTTAGGAAAACTAATTTACCTCGTGGAATGAATGCTAACTCAGAACTTTATCTACTGCCTGAAAGTCTTAATGGCCACAATCCGAGAAAAAAATCTGAGCGGCGTCAAACTCACAAATTAAACATTTTTACTAGTCGTCAATTTCCTCGCAATGGAAATTGTACTGACAAAAACATTTTTAGGCAGGGTCGCTGGGAGTCGCATTTAGGCCGGGATTTCGACAAAAAAAGGCCGGGCTATGCCAACGTTTTATTCATTTACCAATAAAAAAATTCAAAATACTCCAGTTTAACCAAACATCCCGTCAAAAACACTAATTTTCCTTGAACATTTTCCTTGTGGTGCCTTAAAAATTGTTTAATTTAATTAATTTGTTTGTTTTGTCCAATCTCAAGAGAGCTCAATTGATGTGTCTGCCTGTTGTCCTTGTGGTGACGTTTGGGTTTTGATTTACATCGTTCTTTTTATCACGTTTTTGATTTGTCATAGTCGCCGTTGACACCGGTTCTGTGCACGGTAGGGCAAACGACGTTCTTTCGTTCTGAACGGGGAACGATGAAAATGCGGTCGTTCCGTTCTCTCGTCGTTCCGTTCTCTAAAAAAATTGGTCTCGTTCCGTTCTTCGTTCCGTTCTCAACTCACTTTGCCCCGTTCCGTTCTTTCGTTCTTTCGTTCCCTAAATTGGGAACGACCGTTCTGTTTTTTCGTTCCCTCCTAAAATTTCGTATGCTAGAACATATGAAATGGATTAAAAATTATTTTTGCGCATGCGTAGCCCTTCTTTTTTTCGTTCTAACTCTCGTTCTTACGTAAAATAGTTTCTTAAAAACACGTTCACATTTTCGTTCTTACCTCCAACAAATTTCAAAATGTCGTTCTAACCCTCGTTCTAATTCTTTAACAAAAGTCAGAATTTCGTTCTAATGGAGCTTTTTTCCGTTCTCCAGAGAACGAAAGAACGGCTTTTGCCCTACCGTGGTTCTGTGGCTGTGTGACACTGCACGTGTCTTTGTCGTGCAATCTCAAGTGAAAGTCTGTCGTCCTCTCGCTGTTATCAGTTGATTACATTTTGGACTGACTGACAGTACATAAAATGAAGAGCAACGGGATTTCCATTGACACCCAGCAAAAGGATTCTCTGTCTACATTTGTTCAACTTTCAAATTGTTGGGCACATTTGTGGCTAATTTATTCATTTTCGATTCTCCTTTTAGGCCTTTAAAGATTCGCAGATTTCTATAGGACGTTGTGTTAGAGTTCCACTGTGACCACATTGTCAGAATATGAATTCCCTTTGTAAATTAACAATTTCCCTCACAATCTTTGCATTGTTTGGTGGTCGTGAGCGGGCGGCGAGTGGGGCTCCGAGTCAAATCACAATAGAAAACGGGGAGCCAATTGTCGTGACGAGGGATGGGGCACTTCGGGGTCAAATCCTTCAGTCTCGGGATTCGAAAAATTATTATGCCTGGCGCGGAGTTCCATTTGCTCAACCTCCAATGAGATTTCAAGTGCGGACACGCGGAACACAAACAGATTTAGACTGTCATTATTATTATTATTTGCTTGGAGCAAAACATTGATTTAATTCTGTGGGTTTATTTTAATGATTTAGCCGCCAGAGCCGGTGGAGAGTTGGGATGGTGTGCGGGATACGAGGGAATTCGGAGCCAAATGTCCACAAGTGGGCATAATGACGGGTCAACTGGATTTGGGAGACGAATCTTGTCTTTTTCTTAACGTCTACGTCCCGGCTGATGTAAGTCAATGAGAAATAAATGAAATAATCAAGCGGAACATTTAAAATCATCTCCGTCAATTTTTTTTCATTCGTATAATTAATCAGATTGGGATGCGGGAGGAGGAGCCAAATTCAAATGTACCCGTTATGGTCTGGATACACGGCGGCGGTTTTCTGGACGGTAATTCAACAAAATTAATAATTGTATAATATTAATTGTATTATCAAATCAGAAAACAACAAGCAATTAAAAACGAACCTTTTTTTCTGGCGTAGGGGCGGGTTCGCTTTTTGGAGCGGATTATTTCATGGACGAGAAGATCATTTTAATTACGCTTAATTACCGCTTGGGAATCCTCGGGTTTTTGGATACGCGCGACGGACTTGTTGAGGGGAACAATGGGATTCGGGACATGATCGAAGGACTTGAATGGGTCCAACGGAATATTAAATCATTTAATGGGGATCCGAACAGGGTCATTGTTTTTGGAGAATCTGCCGGGGCGTTGGCCACTCACACCCTCACCATCTCCCCCGCTGCTCACGGTATCCCACATACAATTACAATATCGATTAGGATTTAATCAAATCAACAAATATAAGAATTGGAATTGTGTGCGGAATCCGGAATCTATAAATTTCCATGTAAATTTAACATCGAAAATCAATAATTAAATCCCAAGGACTTTTACACGGCGCGATAATTCAAAGTGGGACTGCCTTGAGTTCGTGGTCTCTCATAACCCCAGCCACATCTGACTCGGTCCTCAGCCACCTCGCCGTCAAAACAAAGTGCCCACGGGGACACTCCAAGGAATTTCTCGAGTGCATTCAATCGGCGGAGCTCATCAGCATTTTAGAGACGCTCAAGGAGTTAGCGGTGAGAGATATCCTTGCTTTTTCCTTTTTTTGCGCTTTGTTTATTTAACAGACGTTTTTTGTCGGACTATCACTACTACTCGTTTTTGTCGTAAGCCTACAGTTTCAGCCGGATCATTTTGAGTTTGTGATTGGTGCAACAATGGAAATTCAAGGGCCCTCAAAAGTCTCCCCAATCCTCCCTGCATCTCCCTTCGAACTCATCACAAAATGGACCAACAACTCCGCTCGGATCCCAATTATTCTGGGTCTCAACGAAGAAGAAGGATTTTTGAGCTCTCTTGGTAAAAAATGGCTAATCGCGCAATATCATTTTGATTTTTGATTAAGATGAATTGAAATGTGTGGAATTGTCATCAGTCAGGTGGAAAATCTTAAAAAATTCTAGCACTCGTTCTGGACCCTGTGAAAACCAAGGAATTGAGTGATAATTGGGATCAAGTGGCTCCGATTGTGTTGATGCTCCATCAAACGGTCGACGAGAAAGATTTCCCAGCGATTTTGAGTCAACTCAAACAGTTTTACTTTCCCTCGCAGCAGCAAGATAAACCGGAAATCACGGCAGATAATGTCCATAATTTTACTAGGTTGATCTCGGACATGTATTTTTACCGTGGGACCAAACTCAGTGCGGAAGCTCATGCCCTGACTGGCGCCTCCGTCTATTTGTACTCGCTCGATTTCCCTGGAGATTTCAGTATTGTCAATTTGTTGGGGGTCCCAACTCGGAAGCCGACACATGCAGATGATCTCCAATATTTATTCCCGTCACTTTCGGAGCCTCAAAAGAATTGGCCGGATTTGACGAAGGACTCGAAAGAGGAAGTTTTCTCCAGGCAACTCGTTCGACTCTGGACGTCCTTTGCCAAACATTTGTAAGTCTAAGTCCAACAAGTTAAATGTTAAAAGTTCATAGCTTTTCCCGCTCTCATTCAACATTTAAATTGAATACCCTCCGTTTTTTGTTTTTTGTTGTAGAAAACCCGTAACGCAGATTGAGAATGTTGAATGGACTCCGCTGACTTTGACTTCTTCGGATGATGAGGAACCAATGAAATGGTTTCATCTCGGACAAGTCATGCAAATGGTTGAGGAAACTCCAGAAATGTTCCAACGGATCAATTTCTTAAATCAATTATTCACGCAATATGAAACGCCCCGAGTGAGACGATCTCGAGATCATGCGAGCTCACAGTACAAACATGAACTTTAATTTTAAATTCTTACATAATTACAAAATATTGGTAAAATTAACTTCTTCTTGTGGACACGTTTTAAAATGTTAATCATGACCAAGTTAATTATTCCGTAATAAATCTGCAATTTAATTTGAACCGGACTTTATTTTATTCTTGCATTATTCATTTTCAAAAGAGCCCAAATATGAAAACGTCACAGTCATATTGAATTAGAATTCCTGTATGGAATTCTAATTAATTAATAATAAACAGTGAATTTCATTTTATGAGAGATTGATTTCGAGCGGACTCAAATTCATAGGGAATTTTATTTGACATTTAATATCATTGCTTCTCAATCCACCTGTTTTTTGATGCTGACAACGTGAATTTACGTTTTTGCACACGTTTGACGCCACTCACAAATTAAAGACACCTTTTCACATCAATGGAGCTTGTCAGCAGATAAGAATTTGGACGTTCTATTCTTTTTGAGTTTAGCTGAAAGTCCTGATTTATTTGTGTTCTTTTATCCTTAATTAATGAAAGTCAATCAAGACGAAATGACATTTTTAAAATATGTGTTTTTCTCTTTAAGTAAAAATACACGTCTTTGTAAGACTTGGAAGCCGTTCGTTTTCATTCGTTAAATTGCGCCATGAACTACAAGCAGGATGACTGAATTTTTGGTCTGTAATCTTTTTATTTGTGCACACTAAACACAGTTTGTCCAATTACAATTAAATAAAAAATAATTTGGCACTTGTGAATTCGTAAAGTCAAGTGTGAAAATGTGAGTAGTTTGAACTTGTTGGACATTTAAACTCACAATAAACTCTGATTTTAGCAATCTCCAAAATTTTCATACAAGCAGACCTCCGGCCTATAAAAAATAAACAAATGTGCACAAAATTTTCAAGGTGGCCTCTGCATTTTGGAAATCTTTCAAAATTTTGGATGGTTCCTTAAATTTCCTTAAATTGAATTGCCTCAAAACTCACGGCTGTTCGTAGTCAAAAGTATTGATGGTCGCTTCAAGGAATTCTGCAAGCTCCGTAAACGAGGGACGATCCAAAGGATTTGGATTCCAACAGTTTACAATCTTGTCATAACTTGAACGTCAAATGGTCAAATCCACGTGATTAAACAGTTTTCCATAAGCCATCAAACAAAAGTAGAAAATCCGATAACAAATACTTAAATCCGTTGAAACTAAACGTATTTAAAATGCCGTACATCTTTTTTGGTGCATGATAAGGTTTTCCCATTCTCAATCCTTTGGCCAATTTCTCGACGAAATCCATTGTCCAATTTTCTCCGGGATACGGCACTTGAGCAAAACTAAATATTTCCCAGACGGTGATTCCATACGACCAAACATCCGACTGACTGGAAAACTCCATGAAGCGAAGACTCTCAATGGCCATCCATCGCCATGGCAACGGTGCTTTTTGCTTCTTTACGTAATTCGAGTAGCCGTACAATTGTCGCGAGAGACCAAAATCCGTTATTTTCACCACGTCGTCACGGAACACCAAAATATTCCGCGTGGCCAAATCCCCGTGAATCACCTGCAATCCAATTAAACTCAATTAAATTAAATTAACTAAGCATGAGAAAAGACACCTTTAATTTTAATTCCAATTCAATTAGAAATCTCTCGAACCTTTTTCTTCACCAAATAATCCATTCCCTGAGCAATTTGTTTACACCAGTTGATCAAATTGAGTGTCGTCACGGTTTGATTCACATTCGTGTAATCCGATCTACCAAAACCAGCAAAATGTATTTGAATTAATCCCGCGAATTTCAGTTTAATTGAATTTAAATAAATGTCACTTTACCCCGTTGTTGTAATTTCCTTTTCCACGACCAAACTCAAAAATCCCGGACTGACTTTCCTCAGATAATTATGAAGATTCCCCAACGGCGAGAGCTCAACGACTGCATATGTAATCCCTATAAATATTTAAAAAACCCGAAAACACCCGCCATTTTCCAGAGTGTCCCAAAAGAAGACGAAATTAAAGAGTGGGAAAACATTTAAATGTAACGAACTTTCTCGGATTCTCTCGGTAACGGCTCCATGAAAAGCAACGACATTCTCATGTTTTCCCATGTACGCCATGATTTTTACTTCTCCCAAAAGAGCTTTGAAATAGGAAACGTCCGGATTCGGTTTGGTCGTCTTCACAGCGACGGCGTCGCCATGGAGAAATCCGCGATAGACCATTCCGTATTCTCCTTCACCCAAAATGGCGTTTTTTGCTAGGAAATTCAAAATTCAAAGGCCAACAGTTTCAATTGGTAAAATTCATCTTCGTTCATTGGTTTTCGTATTTTTGGTGGTGGGAATATAAATAATATATTTTGAGTGAATTTATTTTCATTACCAATAATCAAATCCACTTCCGCAATGACAAAAGCTGGGTCAAAAGCCATGTTTTGAATATTTTGAGTTCCTTCCACATTCGAATTTTTCAATGCATCCGGATTGCCGTGAGTAAACTCTTCAATTTCCTCCTCCGTCAAATCCCGTAATTTTTCCTGATCATCACGAAATAGTTAGAATTTACAAATTCAAATTTAAATTAACCGCGCATTTTCTTTTGATTAAATGAATTATAGAATTTGAATACCTTTGCATTGACGTACGCGCAGCGCGTGTAAATCAAGCCAATAATTAACATGAGGAAAGCAACACTCGCCACGGCAATCCCCACAATCGCTCCAGTCGTTAAGTACACTAACAAATACAAATATTCTTTACCCTTAAAAAGGCCCTTTAATTGACTTTGACCCTTTTATAAATTTCTGACCTCGTTCTTGAACGTGAATAAAAAAATCCAAGGAGTCGCTCCCGACATGATTTTGAGCCTTGCAAGTATATTTCCCCGAAAAACTGTCTTGGATTTTGGGTAAAGTCAACGTGCTCTCGCCTTCGTTGTTCTCTGGATATTTTACGCCACGAACTTTCTGGAATATTCAAAATAAAATGGCGGGTAAATTTAGAAGCTTCCAGTTAAATGAAAAAAATTCCTGTTTAAACTCAAAAAATTCCCCGTCAACGTTAAAATTCTTCCCATCAGAATTCCAAAAATGTTCCAGCTAAATTCAAATTAAAGGCAAATCTTCGTGCAAATTAAATTATATGAGGAATGCTTTGAAATTGTTTCCAGACTTTTTTGTCGAATTCCCACGTGATGGCGGGTTTGGGCTCTCCAGACGCGGTACAATGTAAATGTTGATTGTTGTCCCCACGATAAAATATCCGAGAGAAATTCTCATAAGTTCGAATAATTGATGGAATGACCACATCTAATTGTATAAATCCCGTTCATTTTAGAAATTCAGTATTTATATTTGATTAAAATGATATTGTGATAGAAAAAAGGGACTGAATTGACCTTTGGCATCGACTTTCATGGAAGTGTTGAGCCATGCGGTGGAATTGTACCAAGGAGCCATGCAGAATATCCGCGTCATTTCCTTGGTTAAATTCAATGTTTTCCCTTTCCGCGAGAATCCACGATCTTCAAATTCAATGATGGTTTCATCACCTTGTGAATTGATTTCATCCAGAAGAATCGTCGTCCCATTTTTGAAGGACACGGCGAATTTAATGTTGGACACGAGAAGAAATGAGGAGATTTCACATTGATATTTGGCGGGTTTATCCGTGTACGAAGAATGCTCGAGAGTTTCCAGGCGGATTATCGCGTCTTCCGGAATCGAATCCGTCAATAAATCTGATTATTCAATTCAGCCAATTCCACCAATTACAAACTTAATTAGAATTTCTTCGAGCAGTATAGAAAATTGCCGAAAACTTCAATAATCAATTTAAAAAGGGCGCACATGAGAGTTTGTCAAGTCCGGTGAAGTAAAACGAGGTCATGGGCAAGGACTCGGGCCAAAAGTAACAGGTCACGATGCCCCGAGGGTATCCATTTCTTAAACTTATGCTGTTCCGATCCGTTCAATCCATTTTTTAAATCAATTTAATTCAATTAAACCATCATTAAAAAACCGCATATTAAATGAAAATTTATCTTTAATTACGTTTTGGAAGTTTCTCGAATTTCCTGTTTTTCAGTGTCCGCATTTTGCCAGCACTTTGAATTTTCGAATTTTTGAATTTGAATCAAAATTAAAATGAAATGAAATGCGAAAAATTATGAAAAATTATGGCAAAATGATCAATTGATTTGAATTGTCCCGCGTACCTGTTCAAAGCAAACGCTGAGCCAATCACACTCAAACGGGGATTTACACCGAATCATTTTGAGGATCATCGTGAGCGCAATTTCCGCTTTGCAATTAATATCCAACAGATTTTCCTCTTTATAGAATTGACTGGCCAAACTTCCAGTGTACAAAATCAATTCGTCCGTCTTGTTTTCTAAATCCAATGAAAACATATTTTAGAAAACAGAACCAACAAATTAAATTAAATTAAATTCTTGGCGATGGGGCAATTTGTGATTTCAATGTAGGAATTGATAAATTCTGCCTATAATGAAATACAAAATCAATTAATAATAATTGTAATTGTGAGGCCAACCTGCTTTGGGGATTTTGATAAAATAGAAAAGGACTTCTTCATACGGCTCGTCAAAAATACATTTGTAAGTCTCGCGGAGTTTATCCGTGCTCCGGACCATGAACCCAATTTTCGGATCGTATTTCCTGACTAGACGATTCTCGCTCACTCGTTTTGTTTCCCGCTCATCACTCTATTTTCAACTCAAACAATAACGGTCATTCACATTTCCCATTACAAAAACCCTTTAGAAATGTAATGCAAATGTAAATATTCTCTGACTTCTTCCTGAACGAGTGTTGCGTTCACGTCGGGGTAATTCGCGATACACGGGATGATCAGAGTCGCGTTGGAATTTTCAATTTTCTTCGTCTCGCCATGCCCGACGAACTTCCGACCGCCTAAACCGCAGAATATCACTCAAATTATAATCAGAAAACATTGCTAAATGTAGAAAAACCTGGGACAATTAATAAAAACCTGAAGAAATCTGGGAAAATTAGTAAAAATCTGCGGAAATCTGAGGAAATTAGTAAAAATCTGGGAAAATCTGGGTAAATTAGTAAAATTCTGGAGAAAACAGGGGAAACTTGGGAAAATCTGTGGGAATTTGAAAAAACCGCTAAAAAGTATTCAAACTTTGTGAGAAAATGTAGATGGCGGATGCGAGTGATGAATTGTCCACACTTTCACAGCGTACCGAGCCGCTTTGACCATTTTCAATGGACAGCGAGAATTCATTGGTTAATTTGACATTGTCTCGGGTTGTCATGGGATCGTCGTCAAAGCGTTTGGACTCTCTGTACGTCGTTTCTTTCTGGAATCACAGACAATACACAATTGAAAACTGAATGAAATGTACAAATAGCCAGTTTTTTTTAAAACAAATTGAACTTCCGTGGGAGTTTTCATGATTTTGTTTTTGTCTTTACCCCGGGTAAAATGTTGGAGACCCATTTGGTGACGAATCCCGCGGTGGTGCATTTAACAGTGATGCGATCGCCACACTGTGCTAATATTCCGAGTGGACTCGTCAACCCATCATTTTCCGCAGAAGTTTCCTTAAAGATTTCCCCATTTGTCGTCGTCACATTGATTTCCTC
>JAIUND010004679.1:0-11249 GCA_034699125.1 Gisinianus flammeolus
GATTTCTTTGGCCCCGGCTACTTAAAAATAAAACATTTCCATGGGCGAGCGACGACTCAGCGCGGACTTTGGAAACTCTTTTTTCGACATCTTTTTTTTAAGGACACAGATTTCAGAGATGAAACAACTTAGAGATAAAAACACAAAAACGAATTGAGGTAAAATGAACTGAATTTTACGATGGATACCATTTCATGGCCCTAAAATGGAAGACCTGGCCAGGACAGGTCATCGAAAAGTGGTCCTAATATCTTGCATAACCCTCTGTATGAGAGTTACAACAACAGAATTTGTAACTGCACACATAAAATTAAAGTCTACGACCGTTTTATCTATGCGCCATACACGTACAGAGACAGACGTGCATACGCAACTCAATTGAGAATTCAGCAGTGTGAATAGACAGACTACGCACCCATGTATATATATTATATATTCTCGTCTACACTCGATATCCCCAAGACGATGTATTGCTTCCTTCTTTGCTTTGTGAGAGAAGCTCAAACTTTCAATACTGATAGCGGTATAAACGATGAGCGATAATGATAATTTAGTTTAGCCCATTATAAGCAATTTGGTAAGTTCATCGAGAGAGAGAGAGAATGAGAGAGAGAGGGGCAGAGACAGAGAGAGAGAGAATGAGAGAGAGAGGGGCAGAGACAGAGAGAGAGAGACAGAGATGGGAAACAAAGGAAGCTGTCAGTTGACACAGACACCCATCGTAAATTAACGTGCTCTCTCGCGTCTTCCAAAATGTCCTCATCCCGGTCATCATCATCGTACGATGATTCTCATCAGTTCATTATCTCATGAGCATGACGACCATTAAAAGAAGTGCAATTATTTACCCGCTATAGTGAGCTTACATGGATTCATTATAACTCTGAACTAAAGACTACACGACCATCGTTTACACCTAAACATGCATCCGACTCAAAAGACCATGAACAACCAAAAACAAAACAGCGCAACCTTTCAAGTCCATTGATAAGACATGTTCTTTTCTTCTGTACAATCTTTTTTGTTTCCCATTAGAAAAATGTTCTGTTCGCGACCTTTTGACAAAGAGACACACAATCAAGAATTAAAACTAGCTGAATTAAAACACTATCACTAAAACGTGTCATGGAAGATGGAAAAGAACTTTATCCCCTGAATTCATAATAATATTATCATAACGTTTTCTGAATTGAAATTAAAAGCGACGAAGAGAAGAAGATGTTTTGATTTTCAGAAAGTTGGAGGTAGAACCAAAACGACATTAGTTGCGCCATCAACTATACTCATGCTGTAGCTGTGTTTTTTTCATTCTCAGATGTTCAAATCTTTTTAATCTAGCCGTAATCTATTTTTTACGGATATTATTTTACCATCAGAAATCTGATGATGCATACTTAAGAGTTTGTGTGCGAGCTCACGTAAAACCATTATCCACTATCCCTGTGTGTGTATACAGAACAGAACAGATAGTCGTGGAGTTATAAGCTTTTCAGCCATTACCAAGTGTAAGTGTACTAAAATCATGTGTGCATCGAAATAGAGCAAAAGTATGGTATTATTATATTATGTCGTATAATATTAGAACTTAATTACCATCTAGCCAGCTCTATAAACATATGTGTAGAATTCATGAATACTATATATATATATATGCATATATACTATATACCTTTGAATTCTCATTGTAAAGTCAATACATATACATACAGTTGATACAGTACATGGTTTCCATTAAAATATGTTCCCGTTCGCGCAATAAAATAAAAATCTATTTCACACGCCGAGTCGTTCTCGAGTCTCCGCATGTGTATGTAAGTCTTCACATCCTTTCCACAAATTTATATGAAACAAAAAAACAAACAGTGTGGTTCGCATAACAGTCATTCCCACGAGCACGAAAGGGAACTCGCCTCAATGGATATATACAATTTAAATGTGTGGTGGTTGCTCAGTAATCAAATGAAAATGTTGCCATTCTTAAACACATATATATAATATATATACATTTTATATCGTACATAACCATTATTGTTCCTTTATTACTACAATTTATTAAATTAAAGTTCAAATCATTTCCTCTTTGTTGTTCAAGCCTTTTCCTATCAGTACTGTGCATGTGCATGCATACATTGTATATGTGTAGGATGATTTTAAAATTTAAATCATTTCAAGTCAATCCACGGAAAGACTATATGTATATAGTCCCAGATTGAACATGGTATACCTTTGTGTTATGTAGTCCCTCATGTTTTTTTTCAGAAATATTTACCCAACAACCCACGCTTGGAGACCTGACACACAAACACATTCAAACTCACATGTCTTTTATGCAATAGCGCACTGATTTACCATGCTCTATAGTGTTTAGTGTTGCCGTACACTGAACACAGCAAAAACATATGAAGCTAATCATGTTGGTCGACAAAAAATAAACATTGTCTTGATTTATCACAATGATCAAACATGGGAAACTTTACCTACATGAATTATACAATGTTTTTTTTTTTTTCATTTTAACGTTCTCATCGTTCAAACTTGATTTTTTCTAGTTGAGCTTCCTAAAACTCCTGTAAATGTGATAATGTGAAACGTATTTTGGAAATGGGATTTGACAACGCTATAGAACCATCTTGCATTTGTCTCTCTATACTCTTGTTCTTCCCGTATTATAAGAAAGACGAATGCTCGAAAATTTATTTGTAAAATTGTACAAATTCAAAATAAATAGTAATTTTTTCACCATTAAACTACTGCAACGAGTTATATACCATTTGTACGTAAGTACGTAGTACGTACTATATGGAAAATGTAAACTTGAATGTATTCTAGTGATTATAACTGAATTTGGCAAGAGATTTAATTTGTCATTGTTCGTTTATTTTCAATGCCAAAAACGGAAATATCGACGCCTAGAATACATATACGGTATACGTACGATATGTCCCAGTATAAATAATAAATAATGTATAGGTCAAAGTAATTAGGAATCCCTAAAGAAAAGCGTTTAAAACGTGCTGAAAGATACACAAAAGTCACTCTTGATTGTATCTGTAATCGCAATTATTGTACAATTACAATTATTGTTACTCGTATTTAAGTTACGTATTCACTGCAATCTTTACAAAAAAATTATGAACAAATTCAAGGATAAACTTATTACAAAGTTAACGAGGCATAAAATTAATACTTGTTTGTCACATTCCCCTCAACAATCTACATTCTACACACTGCTTGCGGTGTATGTACTCACTACTTTTTTTTTGAACATAAAACACAGCAAAAGGAAGTTTGAGACGTATACTAAAATACTGTCCAAGTTATCTGTGGCTTTCCCAAAGATTGTACATAGTATGCTTTTAGAGAATCTTGTCCCTGATTTAAATGCCATAAGAACTTGGTGGCTGGTTCGTTACTCAGTAACGGATTACTGTGCAGAACTGCTCAAACGTCTATTAATTAATTTTGCATAATAAGGATTATTCTTTGCATGTCAACTCTAAAAGCTGCTAACGTTGCAGAACAACAACGGAAAGTTTTCATCTTCGAATTCTAGCTATTGTTTAATATTGTTTAATATTTCTTGAAAAATGCAACCATTATCATTTGTATAGTTATTATATTTTGTGGACCTCATACTCGTCATGATAAATTTAAATGTAAACTAAATTTAACACATGAAATGAACTTCCCACCTTTACCTTATATGTACCAACTATGAAGTTTTCAGGAATAATTATGTGTATACATAACATCTCGAGACTAGAGAGAAGAGACATACGCAAAGAACATCTGTAACAAGGATTCTTTATCATTATTACTAGGAGGTGTGATTCAATAAAATACATTATTACATGAATGTGTATGAAATAATAAAACATGTTGTCATCCGACAAGCATGACAATGAGAAGGCCGTATTGCTTCCAACAAGGTACCATTACCAGTGAAATTTCTACACGACGTCATATGTCTCCTTTCATATATACTTAATTATAGTACGCACATTTTCGTTTTAGCAATGCGTACAATCATCCCGAATTTTTGGGACGACAATCAGAATGAGGATCTATGTGTAATCATTACACTGTAATGCGTACAGCTGATATAATGAAAAAATTATGTAAGTACTTCTTTCAGACAAAGCAGCTTACTATTTTCTTCATTTTCTGATGCCCTCTAATTGAAATCAAATTATATTATATTGGAGTTCCTAATTATATTCAAGAAGTCTATCCAGCTGTCATTGTCACAATGAATTAACAAAAATTCTACCTCTCCAATTTTCTTCTGTCAGCAAGTCTTAATATGTATATGCGTGATGATGATGATAAATGCGGTAGTACCTATGCATATAAATACATGAATACTATAGTGCATCATAAAAGGGGGGAAATACGAGCTTCGTGTGGGCACACATACTTACTCTAACAAGTCTAACATTGCTCGTTCAAAATTTAACTGATCCTGTACCAAACACATGAGAAAAATGTCACTGTCATTATCAACCTCCTAAAAATTTGATTTTTCATTTCAAGTCAAATTCTTCGAGTACAATGGGTTCTTGATGACTACCACCATTTGTTCTTTAAGCACTCACCATGAACTTGTGTATGTACGACGGAATTTATTAAGAGGATTTTATTTGCCCATTACGAAAAAAGCATATATAATATGTAAGTATACCAATAAATGCTTAAGTGTGTAGAGTCATTATCCTACGGACTGGAGACTCTATTTAATGATTAATGTCTTTTAATTTTAATACAGAATAAATACGTTACCCGTACATCGTCGCGATATGCAATAAAATGTATAGGTCCAGAAAAAGAAATATTTCTAATCTCTTACCTTCCTAAATAGACTAAGGACATCATTTCGAAAATCCGTTTGACTTGCTATTGTATCATGAGCTGGAATTTCATATTTTAAGCCTGGCTCCACATCCAAGTCAATCATTGCCATAGTCGTTGACCTACACGAGTAAAAAAAATGGCAAGTTTACATATCAAATGACAAATAAAGCTTTGATGTTTTTTCTTTAAAAGGCTACACACATGTAATATTCTTCATAGCATGAGGGAAGTTTGACATTTTCAAGTTTCAATTGAAGGTCAATGCGTGTACCTACTAACTCGAGTCGTAAATCATTCAAAAGTCAGTCGTCTGTCCCAATTACAGAAACAATTTGGTCAAATGTCACAAGAATAAAGTAAATGCTGTTATTCCATGTTATGATCAACAATGTGAATGTGTCTATATTAAATACGCTAGATTATCATGTGTAATTTGTAAAGTCCGACTACAAACTTGTAACATTTGACAATCAAAACGATAAAAAAATGACTATATAGGAATGCAAATATTGGAATGTCTTTAAAAGATGTACTCACACTTACCCTTAATTTTAAATAAACTTCTCTGAATGAAAGATTTGACAAGACACTTTTGAGAGGATGCACGAATGTCAAAGGCACTTGAACTGTTGCTTAAGTACTTATTTATGTGCCAAAAATAACATGTAGGATATAATAATAATTATTATTTACTTCATACTTTTTCCATCAAATTTCTGCTGCTATTTATTTTTTATTATACACGCGGTCCGTCGGTCAAACTCAGAAAACGGCGGCGAAAAAAGTGCACATTGAAAAACGCATTTTTGGTGGATTGGAATGTAAAAAATGTTTTTATTCTTCTCTAACAGTAAAATATTCGATAAAACATCATTAATTTAAATACACATTAAATACTTACAATCATGAGTATGGTATGTATATACTATATACTATATACATATTGCATTTTAAAAATAATTAATATGTAACTTACTTAAACAATTATAAGTATGGAGTACGTGTTCACGAATGATGGTTTATAAAAAAAACTATTAATACTTGCATTAATAATTCCTTCGATTTTACGTAAATTATCTTTGAAATGACGATCTAGGTTTCTCTCGCCAACGCGGCTGAGTGCTGTTCGTATTGTTACCATTCCCCCCTGTCCGACTGGATGGAGTTTCTCTATACGAGTTTCTGGAATAAGATTGTCTACTGGAAAGTCCAGAAGATGATCGGTTTCCTTTCCCAACACCACCACCAACACCACTACCAGGGATGGGTCGAAACTTCTCTTCATAATTTGTGCTTCGGGACATGTGTTCTTGCTGCCGATTGTAAGTAGTAGATGATGAAGATGAGCCTGCACCTCGACTTTCACCAGACCATCGATCATTTCCAACGTAACCTCTTCCTCGGGGTGGTCTGCAAACAGACATTCACAATCAGTTTCAAAATTAAAAGTATACAATTTCTATATTGTACACTCGTACTCAAAGGGTGTAGCAAGTGAATAAATTTCAACAAATTAAAAGTAAAACTTCTTACGCATTTCCATATCTTCCTCTTGGTGCAATGGCTTCATTTCTTTGCGGTTGATAATAGTGATTGACAGGAGGACTTGACCTTGAAAAAGGTCGGGATCGATCATTTCCATATGGTCGTGAGGATCCTCGTAAAGAACCTCTATTGCGATTCACAAATTGTTCATTATGGCCTCTCATACCACTACCTTTATAGGATGGTCCGCCTTGAGCATTTTGTCCAGAAGATTCTAAAGCTACAAAGTCATCAACGTGAAGAGAAGGTGGACGAGATGTATTTGGTGGTCGTGATCTGAATGGGTCAAAGACAATGGGTCTTCCAAATCCACCCCTATAAGGAATCAATGAAAACAAAATAACAGTCAATTTATTATTACTCTTATATGATTACTTGTACATTTTTTCAAAATCCATGAGAATTTGCAAACGAACCTTGCTTGTCCTCCCCGAAGAGACGAGTTGAATGTCATTTTTCTGGGTGGCATTCCCAAGAGAGAATTTTTTAAAGGATCATCATGCATTCTTGAATTTCCATCACCAGGTTTGGAAATAATTTTCTTGTCATCATCTTTCAAGGATGATAACTTGTAAAGGCCTTCGATTTCTTTAGTAATGTCGACATCTCCAATAAATGAGCGAACTAGTTCAGCCAAGTCACACGGTATCTAAATCATCAACAGAAATGTCTATTAAATTAATATTCGGGTATTTTTCAAAAGAGTACCCTTTGTCAAAACATAGAGTAAGTATACAAATATTGTTATGAAGTACCAAATCTGCATCTTGTTGTTCAATTTCTAAATCAAATGAGGGTGGTATTGACGTCAACCAGAAACTTGGTAACGAGTCTAAACTCACATTATCTAACAAGACGAATACTGTTCTTTGAGCATAAACATCACTTAAGAGGTCTGGTGTATGTATGAGCACCTCAGTTGGTTCTGATGCTATTGGTGAGCTATTCATTTCAGGCCTTTGCTCTTCAACTACACTCACTACACTTTCACAAATTTGTATAAATTCAAGAGGTTCGTAGTTGGATAAATTGAGTAATGATCCTAAGAAAACAAAATATAATAAAAACGATTTTGGACCAATTTATAATATTTATACATAGATCAATAATGTCTAACAATTAAAGTCATTTTTATTATAATTAGTTGCAGAAACAATTACCTGGTTGTTCATCTCCGTCATTATTTTGCATATACTTTTCGAGTAACAGTTTTAATTGAATTAGGGGATGTGATGAGTTTGGTTTATCTTCCATTTTTATTCCTACTTTAATATCAAGTTTTGAAGATCTGTCGGATTTATTTATCTCTGTAGCCTTTGTTGCTTCACCGTCTTGAGATAATTCTATTTGAGAATCACTTTCTATTTTTATATTCTTAATTTCATCAGTTGAAGTATCCATAGGTTCATCAGGTACTGTCGCTTGGTTGACTACCACTACAAGATCATCCCAGCCTATACATTTCGCCATTTCTTCTGGTTTCAATGTGGTCAGTCGTGGAGGTAAAGAACTTGTACTTTCATTCTATTGCCATTAAAAATACAAAATATTCCGAGTATGTTACAATGTATCTTTAGTATTAATCTGTATCTGTAGTAATGTCAGAAAATCACACTTATTCTATGTACCCTTGAAGTTGTAAGGGATCTCAGGAGTTCTAAAAATGAAGTTATGCAAGGCCATAAGGTTTCTCCCTGTTCCGGATTTTCCATGTCACTCTTATTGATTACATTTGCAACATTAAACAGTGCTTTCGGAAATTGTCCCAAAGCTCTGCAATAATAGAATTCACAATAAGAATTTCATTAATTTTACTTGACATAGATGTAATTACACTAGTAGAAAACTAATAAAACTTGTCAGTTTAAAAAATATTTCTCAATCTTTGTTAAAAAACGTACGTTCTTAGATGATAGAATCCATATTCCGTATCGGACAAAATTTCCAAGGCTCTGATGACACCTTCGACAACATGCCCATTTGTTGTGATACGATCTTCTAACGAGTTTAAATAGCTCATGAGGGATGTGCAAATTAAATTCAAGTGATCCCGTTGAGGCAAAGAATTTGCAAGAATTATATCAGGCTCAATAAATTTCTCTATGCGTCCAAAAACTGGTACAAGAATGTTATTCTCAACATCACCAAGGGATTGAAAGATGGTAACAACGTTGTCTTGGGCCTGAAAATACAAAATATGTTATGAACAGTATTCCCAAGACTGGCAAAAACATAACATACAAATGATAATCAAGGGCATGCAGATATACATTTTGTATGCCTTACTTGAACATGAGAAGTTGATGTTGTTTGTCCAGGCTTGCACGATGTTATAATTGTACTTAAAAGTGACAAAAATTCGCTATATTTCTCATCAATTTTAGACGTTCCTCTGATTGCTTGCATTAAACCACCCTTTATAACAGGTGCATTGACAACGAGACTGGCAAGGAAACCTAATAATCGAGCCGAGTGAGCAGAGCACTGAAACAGGAAATTCAATATTATTTAAAATCCACAAGCACAAACTATTTACTCCATTAAAGTTCATCAGCATGAACACAAGCAATGTAGACAATAATAATTAATAATTATTACTTGGATAGGTCGACCGTTTGCCGTCTCAACCCAAGCTTTCACAGAAGCTGATGGATTAGAATTTTCTTCGACAGCTTGAAGTTCCAAATCATTGTCCATCGATGTCATGATAGCATCAAGAATAGCCCGGACAACTACTAAGCAAGTCGAGGCAGAAAGATCAGCTAATTGAAGACAAACTCTTTTCAACACACTGATTAAACGCCCATATGTTGAGCCACAAAGAATACCTATCATCTGGAACAAAAAGTATAGAATCATTTTAATCAACATTCACAATAACTACATTCAAGACAATAATTCTTAAAATGCTAAACAAATACATACCTCTTGGATTTGTGGTGAAAGATAATGTAAATATGCGCTCCATAGCCTTCGCATTTTTATCCCAAGTGAGCATTCAATCTCATCTAAAGGGAGTTTAGCTGCCATGGGCAATGGTAGAGGTAGTAGCTCAGATATTATGTTTAATCCTGCTACGAATGTATTTGGTACTGATAAAGTAAACTTGATGGTTTCAGATACCAATGCAGTCCACGCACTCTTATTGAGCTCTTCTTCTGTTTCCTCCCCAACTTTCAACGCAGGTACTGTGTAGGCTAATAAAATGGCAATTATATGTTGGCTAATTTCTTGTGACTTGATATGATTTAATGAAGTAGTCGGGAAATTTCCCAGTAATGCGTGGATTTGTAATAAAGAGGGTATTGCCGTCACATCACGAAATTCTGAAAATGAAAAATAAAATGCATGGAAACATTTGATAAAGGGAAACAAAAACAACCAAATATCTAGTTTGTAAGTCTTGTTAAATTTACCTGTTTTCCGGGTTTGAATTATGAGCGTAAGTAAACTACGCAATAATTTTATGAGTGGCAAAAGAAGATTGATCAATGCATCTCCTCTTGATCCAACAAGTAAATGATTGTGAACAGCTGGTTGGGAGAATTCTTCAGTGATGCGATTAATAATTTTGACGAAACTTGTGACACAGTCCAATGAATGCATTTTGACAAGGGACATTGTGTACTTTAATTCCTTGATGTAAAAATCACAGTCTTTTGCCTTTAAAGTAACTGTAACGTCATCGTCGTAGCTAGGCACACCTATGAATGTAAATGGAAGAAAAATCAGCGTTATAGCGTATAATTACTTAAAGCTACACAAATAATATTAGCAGTTTAGGTAAGTGCTTTATTTTATATTTCTAACAAAACATACCCAAAGCTGCTAAAATTCTGACGGCCGTTATCAACTCTTGAGGGATTCCCCAGTTGTCTTCAAGGCTACTTGATTGAAACAAATTCATTACTTTTGCTCGAATGGTTTCGCAGAGAGATTCAATTCCATCAAATGAAAAATGTTTTGAGTTTAACGCCAGTTTAAGGAAAGGTAACAATTCATTTAGTTTTTCACAGCCATCTCCTTCTTCACTCAAAGACGTTATCATTTTATGTAGATTGTGTCCATGCTAAAACAAATATTTTCAAAACAAAAAGTATTAGAATCATTATTAGAATATGCAACTTTGTTTCTTCCAAATGTCTTTGTGGCATATATGTAAATATGGGATAAAATTGAACATCATGTACCTGTTTAAGAAATGAAACAGAGTCTGTATTTTTCACAACCACGGCAATAATTTCTGCTGCATAACCCCTTCTTGCGGATCGCTCCAATCGACTCATTCGTAAATAGCACGGTTCTGCTTCTGATGGTTTGATACATTTCAACAAGGGCACAATATTATCACCTAAAGATAAAGTGTGAACCAATGCTCTTCGAGGAACAGACGTGGACAAAAAACTGTAAAGTATCTGCCAAGTCGGGAGGTCCTCTTCATCATCTGGATCTTGAACAACTTTACCAGATTCGATTATTACGTCAAGACCTTTTAAAACCTTGAAAAAAAATGAAAATGTATCACATGTATTACAATAATTTCGAATCAAAACGATAATATAATCGAAAACAGTACGATACAATTTTGATTGCAATCCAACAAATTTCAAAAATATATGTCATTCATACTTCCACACAATGAGCAGTAAAAGGTCCAACTGAGCTACTTCCGTCTTCTTCCCACAACATTAAAGCTTTAATGACTATTAAAGAACTTTCTCCTTCCTGTAGTAAAAAAAAGACATGTAATTAATAATTAATGATTTATCTTTAATAAAATACCTACTTTTTACATTATAAATACCTACTTTTTACATTATAAATACCTACTTTTTACATTATAAATACCTACT
>JAIUND010004680.1:0-11248 GCA_034699125.1 Gisinianus flammeolus
TCCTCGGCAACAGTCAAAATATTATAATAATTGGACACATTTTGGACAAAAAAAACAGAAAAATGTCACAATGGGCCATTTAGAGGAACATTTTTGAAATTTTGAATAGCCTATACTAACGGCGATAAAAAAGTAGTATTTGCATGTGACAATGCCGAACTCAACAGTTTTTACGCGCATAAAGACATAGAGAAACCGAATTCTTTGCTTATATTAGAGACAAGTAATAAAACCCGTCGCTTCCAGCGACCCCAAAATAGTGTTTTTTTCCGTATTCAGGCAACAAATTCTTTTTCTTTTTCATTCCCTTCTGCTCCCTTGCTTCTACTTAAAAGTGAACTGACCTAACACTACTTGCTATTGTATTTTAAATCCGCAAGCACTTCCAAAACTCAAGTACAATTAACGAATTAAATCGACTATATACACAGATTGCCTGCTAAATCCGCCTCCTCACTTGTGTCTCGACACAGGAAGTTGCGGCTAACTCTTCTTTTAGCCTCAATTTCCATTAACAAAACATGGCCTGTATTCTAAAATTTGACTTCCTAGACCTTTATTCCTCTTTTACCCCTCACTCGCTTTTACCTAAACCCCTGTACCCGTCCCTCCTATTTTCCCACTTTTTTCGTCGATAAACTCTCCTTCTAGCCAACTTGCACTTCAACCATTCGTTTTCAAGATGAATCAATTTGGCCGGAATCGCCTTAGATTCATATTGAAGACTGTTAATCGGACTAAATCCCGTTCTCGCCCCTCACTTTTACCTAGTCATTTTTTTAAAATCACAACTGAAATAGAAAAGCCCAGTCGCTCTCAGCCTGATTACGCAATCAAAATAATTCATCTAATTCAATTTCAAAAATAAGTCAAATTATGTTGTCAAGTTTCCAAATGGCTGTTTGTTTTTTTTTAAATTTGTCGAAAAAAATTTTTTTTAAATAAATTTATAAGAGCGCATTGATTTTTGCCAGATTTTTTAAAAAAGAAATAGCTAATTTGACACATTGCCTCAGCAACAGTCAATATATTATATTAATTGGACACATTTTGGACAAAAAAAACAGAAAAATGTCACAATGCCTTTAGAGGACCTTTTTTGAAATTTTAAATAGCCTATACTCTCCGCGCGAAGACAGTAACATACCATATGGTATTGGCGATTTTTTAAAATTTAAAGTTTTTGCACGTATAACGACAAATGGAGAAATAGAATTCTTTACTTATATTATAGATTCAATTTATTTTGATTATGAATACAAACGAAAAGAATTGAGGAATCGGGAATTGAAAAACAATTGGGATTGTCAAGTTGGAAATGCAAATGAAAATGAAGACACAAAAAAGTCAATGCATTGACTCTGCTGTGAATTGACTAACGATAAGAAAAATGCTAACACCTTTTGAAATGCTGTTGAAAGTTGAAGGCTCAAATTATAGCATAAAAATAGAACAAGTGACGTCAGCCAGGTAACAAAAAACTTGTATTCCCGAGTTTTCTTATACAATTTTCCTTTAACTGACGAAAAGAGATATGAGAAGAAAAGGCCGGTCTTTAAAATATATAGGAAATTGATTGCTCGATCCTTATTTATTACAATGCATACAAATATTTTCAGGCCACAACTGACGATGAACGAGCAACGAGAGAAACCTTTTAGCTCTCATGCAAGCTCAAAAGTTGAAAACTCATTTCACGCAGTTTAACTATAGTTTAAGTTTAATCCATATAAAAACTAAAAATAGATTGAATATTAGTTTTACAGAGCTGGTTGTATAGCCGTCCAATTCTCGCGGAGTTTACGCTCGTCATTATAAATTTGAAATTTCAGTGTGTTTGGAAAAGTCACTTGTCAAATTCTCAATAACCCCACAAACTAATTTAAAACACTAATTTCAGTCGACTTAAAACCCCTACAAAATGAAAATGAAGGCGATTATTTTTGATGATATACATTCCATGATTTTCGTTTAGTTCTTGGCAATTTCCTGTCAATTCGTCTTCTCATTGAATGAATGATCACAATATATTTATGGCGTACAAGAATACAGATTTAAAAAAAAAGAAGAAGGGAATCGGATAAGAATTCAGAATGTATAGGAGTTCATTATTATTTGGCTCAATGTCCTTTTATACAAATCCAACTGCATAATTCCCATGAATCAGTTGATGACTCGAATTCAAATCTCTCGTAATTTGAGCCGTCTCACAATCGCAGCTGCTCATGTCTGTATTTATTTATTTATTAGTTTGCAGGGTGACAAAGTTCATCATTGTTCTCCGTTTTCATGCCATGTGTATTATATACGCACAAATTCTCTCACGTCCTTCAACCAATCTTTATCTGTGCTTCTATTGCGTTTCTCCACATCTCCTCGTTTGTTGACTTCTGACGGCTTTTATACATCTAAATTTTGACTTCCCTTCATCAATTTACATTTTTCTCAGTTCCCACATGTGGATTTTGTACTATACTCAATCGGAACTTCATATTATGAAGTTCATACTGAATTATTAAAATTAGGAGTTCTATAAGCCTTCGGAATTTTTAGTTAGGTTCTGTCGATGTCAAATTCTCCGTAATTGCTAGCCAACTGGGATTTACTGCGGATTTAAAATTTAGTTTCTTTGAGTTTCCATGTTTTAATTTTCTCATTTAAATTAAATTAAACATGTGATTAAAATCATTAATTTGTACTTTCTCATGGAAATTCAATATGAATGCGACGGACAACCACCTTGAACAAGGTCGTGCAGTCAACATGAAAAACAAACTCAATCGGCGTCAAAGTCTGGCAAAATTCTACTATAGTTTCCTTCGATTTCCTCGCAGAAAATTCGGGCGAGCGCCAAATGGATTTCAAATCACTCCAAATCTCCGAGATTTTTTTCACAATTTCTCCATTTACCGTCTTTAAAATTAACAATTAATTTACTGTGTGGGACAATTTTAAATGCAAATTCCGAATTGATCGTTAGTTTCACAGGTAAATAATTGACTACTGACAATTATTTTATTGCTGTCTAAATGTTCTTTTCCGTGTGTAACTTTATACTTTCATTTGTATCATTTTTGATTTTTAATTGTGCTGAATTATCTCAGAATTTTAAAAATCATTTGCTTTCTTTTACACTAATAATGAATTAAGTTATGTTTGTATTCTGTACTGAAGAAGCTCTATATAATAGTCGCATGAGAAATTAAACTAAAAAAGGATTGGACAAATGTGATTATTGATCACAAATCTCTTTTTGTTTTGTTCTATAATTATACACAGGGGGACACGAGACGAAAACACTTGTTGGTCACATATATTCGACGACTCGACTTTAGTGAGAAATTAACCTACAAGAAAATTGATTTTGATAATTTAAATGCATTGAGACAATCAGAACAATTAATGAGAATGTCAACTAATGAAAGCCTTATGGCTTTTGTTGTTGTTTATGCATTTTCTCTGTACATCTTTCAGATCTCAATTCTCCATCATAATTTGTAATCTCTATTGGGATTATTATGGAGGAAGAAGACTCGCTGCCATTTATGTAAATAATACAATCAAATACCTATAGATAAATTATTAAAGGATCCATTATCTTTTCCATTCATTATTGACTCACACGTGTTTTTGTTTTTATAGCTGTGGCTACGCTGTTTCCAACAAAACACAATGCGGATGTAATATAAAATACATCGCTTTGGGTCAACTTCAACTCGGCAATAAAGTTCAGGTAAAACTCTCCTGCTGTGTGTGCTTTTCAACCTTATCAAAATTAATATGTGAGCAAATATAATTGAGTTAATTGCAATCAACGTGTGTGTTTTTGTATAGTCCGTTCAATTTGATGGGATGAAGCCATGCTGGAATTGTCTCACCTGTTTTTTTCCCTTCATAGCGACAAGATCGCAAGTGACTACGATATTTCTGGATTCGATTTCCTCCGAGATAAAGATCAAAAGCTGATTCGAGATCAATTTGAATCAATTAAGACGGAACGTCCAGTTTCTCCAGCTCCGGCTCTTCCTATTCCTGTGAATAAAGGTAAAACAAAAGCATAAAGGTTTTATACCTATATACAATTAAAATTTTAATATGATTCTTCATAAATTGTAATTATATATTGTTTACTGTTTACAAACGGTAAACTGTTTTTGACGTTTTGATGTAGTTGGGAAATGGAAATTGACAATGAAGGACGGAGTCGTCGTGGATCCAGATGCTTTTCATGACGACGTTGACAGCCTCAGCAAAAATGCCCATGTTTTAAAGGTGTCAAATTATCAAACTCCAAACAAATTTTATCTGGTACATATTTAATTGTAATCGTATCATTTTATTCTAATCAAGGAAATAATTTGTGTCCATTTAACAGGAAGACGAGGAAATTTACAGCAAAACTTTGTGCTGTGTGGACGTCGAAATTCCTTTTATCTGATGAAAATCATCGAGACGGACAAAGAACCAAAACGGTACACAATGATATAATAATAATAACAATAATAATAATAATTAAGTTAATTTTAGTGGAAATGTTAGACAATTTTGTATGATCAGAATGTGTTTTCCACTCTGATTTGTGTAGATATTTTTTCTATCGTTCGTGGGATCGAGTTGGGATGACTTTGGGCACGAAATTGTGTGATCTGATGGACTCGAAAGAATTGGCAATCACACAATTCAATTCTCTGTACAAGGAAAAAATTAAAGCCGGCTACACGACGATGGATATTGATTTTGGAGATGTAAGACAAATTTTGAATGGGATTTTAAAATGTATGGAAAAACTTTTGTAAATAGATGAGAAATCACATAATTGCTTTATTTGGATGTTTATATATTTGGAGGAAAATGAGCAGCTGCTGAGAAACGCTCCTTTGAAACACTTGATAAAACTGGAGCCTCAAGTCCAAAAGTTTGTTCGGACGATTCTTCCAGTGGATCCCGTCGT
Organism: Gisinianus flammeolus; assembly: GCA_034699125.1. Lineage (NCBI taxonomy): Eukaryota > Metazoa > Arthropoda > Collembola > Symphypleona > Katiannidae > Gisinianus > Gisinianus flammeolus. The sequence goes on from JAIUND010004680.1 coordinate 4,952, forward strand.
TTTCGAATTTCAAGTGAGAATTTTACTTCATTAATTAAACACAATTAAAACGAGCTAATTTAAAACCCCATTCGAATTTGAATTTAATGCCGTTGTTGTTGTTGTGATTCAGATTGACATGGAAAAAATGCCACTGGGTAAAATGAAACAGGCGCAACTTTGGGCCGCTTATTTGGTTCTGGACGAAGTGACCAAATTGCTGGAACTGGCAACAAAAATTCTAGAAAATATGAAGGACGAATCTTGGAATTGACCAATCGGTTTTTAACTCTCGTCCCACATCAATTCGACATGTTTGAAGCGCCGATGCTCAACAACTTGAAATTTGTCCAGGTCATTTGACATTTGATTTCGCATTATCTGATTTGTGATTATCGCGAGTGTAATATTTTGTACTTTAACTTTTGTTTTAATTTTTAATTGAATTGACTTTAGACCAAAGTAGAAGAGCTGGAAGATTTGATGGAGATTGAATTAGAGTTTGAATTTATCCAGTCTCCGACCACTTTGGATTCACAGTACAAATCTCTCGAGTGTGACATTATTTGTTTGGATAGAAATTCTGAGACGTGGAAAATCCTGGAGAAATATTTGCATAACACTCACGGCCACACTCACAATCAATACAAACTCGAACTGTTGAATGTACAAATGGACATTTATTATTTTATTAATTGTATAATTTAATGGATTTCGATTAAGATTTTTAAAGATTTTACAATCCTCGTTTGATTAAATTGTGTAGATTTATTCGGTGTCTCGACATGGCGAATACGAAATCTATTCGAAATTCAAGAATCTCCACAATCGGCAACTTCTCTGGCACGGATCCAAAACATCCAACGTCGCCAGCATCTTGAAAAAAGTAATACAGAATAAAGCTGTATTTCTATATCAATCTATATTATGCCATTTTAAAATCTGTAGTGGGATTTCACAGGCTATTTCACAATTATTATTATTATGTCGTTTATCAGGGTCTTTTGATTGCCCCACCGGGAGTTCAAATCACAGGTCACGCTTTTGGGTCAGTCCAAAATTCTATAATTTTCTTTTATTTATTTTTATTATCCAAAATGATGAATCTGTGTCTTTTATAATTGTCCAAATTCTTTTGTATGTTTCCAGTCGAGGAATTTATTTTGCGGACATGGCCTCAAAATCCGCCAGTTACATTCGACCTGACCCACAAAATAATACGGGCGCTCTTTTACTCTGTGAAGTTGCTTTGGGTGAAATGTGAGCAAATTATTCCAATTTAAATTAAAAGAGAATCAAATTATATCAATATCAATATCTATTGTGATATTTCTAAATGAGAGACTTTAACAGTTTTCTTTCGATTTTCCAGGGCGAATCTGAACTCTGGTAATGGCTGCCCTGCCGGAACAAACAGTGTCAAAGGTCATCTCCCACATTTATTCAAAACTCACTGTGAATTGCTTTTAAAACACGCAGAGCATTTAATTATGTTTTATTTGTGGTGTGTTTTATAGTTGTGGGATCGACGGTGCCAGATCCTTCGGAGACATACGAACTTCCTGGAGGCACCACCATTATTTATGGAAAACCTCGTCGTGGTTCAAGTGTCGCCAGTTCTCGACTGCACAACGAGTAAGTTGAAAAATCCCACAGAATTCCTTGCATTCATTAATTATACTGTAAAATTTGGGCCTATTTATTTCATTGTGATTGATTTTGAATAAAAATTTCTGATTGCAGGTACATAATCTACGATCGAGCTCAATGCAACATTCAATTTCTGCTCGAAGTCAAATTTAACTTTAAAAAATAACTGGAATCGTCATTTCATTGTTTTTGCATTCCTTGTATTAATGTTTATAATTAATTCTCTTCCTTTTTCGATCTTTTTTCTTGTTTTATTAATGATAATTTAAGATTAGGATATTTTGTAATGTGTCAGTCGATTCAATTCATATTTATTTAACGTGCTAAAATTGGTGTGTCGTACGAAACGAGTCTCCCCTCATGAACACGACTAATGACTATAACATTTTAAAATTTTAAACAAATAGCCAATTAATTTTTGTATTGTTTAAAAAACTTAGTATTCTAATAGTTTGTAAAGTTTGGAGACTGTTGAGATGCACATGAGCAAATCCGGTGCAGCTGTGAAGGGGACAGAAGTCCGTTTTCGGAGATGTAGGTCGCTGGCCAGATAAGATGCGCATGTGCAGTGACAACAGTCACGTAATTGAATAAAAAATTGTATAAAATTAGACTACATATCAAAGGTAGCCCTTATATGATTCAGCGACTGTGAAATTACTCTTTTGATATTGTATTGCAATTAATACTTTAATTATGTTTAATATAGAAAAACTAACTGACTGATTTATGTACGGAATTCTTTCAAATCATTTTCAATTCCAACGTAAGACAAAGAACCATATACGTTTTGACTATACAAACTTCATGAATAAATTGAACGAATACTGATTTGCCACGAACTTTGCCATTTCTTCTTTTTTTGAGCTAAAAATTTACGAAATATCGTCACAACAATGAGATTTTGAATTCATCTTTTTAACTATGCAAACATATTTAATTTAACTTTTATTACACAAATTAATTATGAATTCGAAAGTTTTGTCAGTCGTTATTTATCAATATTAATAAAGTAATACCAGTGCCTATTTTAACGATATTTTACCAGTCACCATTTTTAGAAAAGGGCAATTTTGATACACACGATTTTTTGCTCCGAATTTCATTTTATCTAGTGTAGGCTGGCAAAAATTCCACTTTTATCTAGTGGCAGTTCCAAACTTTTGCAATCTTATCTATAGTGCAAAACGTACCTGTCGGTGATTTTGAGTTTTCTGGGCTAAAAAGGGAAAAGAAAAGGGCGAGCGAAGCGAGCCCAGAAATTTTTACTGCCTTTTCTTTAGAAAATTTTGCCGTTTTTAGTTGAAATTGAGTGCCCTTGCCACTGTTTTTGTGCCCTTTCGTTAGCTTTTTTTCAAAATTTGTAAAACTGTGGGGTAAACTCTAGTCACCATGGGCCAGGGCAAGTCACCAGTCCAAAGGGCTAGTCACCCAAAAACGGTGACTAGTTAACATGTTAAAATAGGCCCTGAGTAATACTCAAAATTCATTTCACTTTCATTAAACATCATTCCGACCAAAATATTGTAATTAATTCATTTATAAAGGGAAAAAACTGTGGAATTATTCTGAATTCAAATTTCGAAAACATCAACGGAGATTCTTGGGCAAAACGTGACACTTAAATTGCTCTAAACATTGAATTTGAATCAAAAGAGTCTCAGCTGCAGTCGGCGAAGAAATGTCCAGTTTGTAGTATTTCAATGCGATTCCCCGTGCTTTTTTGGAGAGCTCCAGAGCATCGATTTTCTCTTCCTTCGTCATGTTGGTTCCAAATTTCATTAAAAGGAAGAATAATGCCGTACTTAAATTCAACCAAGTCTCCGCTACAAAGCAAACAAACGAGTGAGAAAATGAACCCCACATGTTTTTAATTTCCATTTCTACCTGACTTGATGATCCAGAAATAAAGTGTATCCATTTAAATGGATTTAAAATAGGTTTATTCGCTTACATGTAACAGCAGAGAGTCCAGGAGCGATTTTCTCCTCAATCTCCAGAATATCTTTGGAGTACTCGACGAATTTCTCGAGTTTCTCCCGATTCAAGTTCTGAACCTGATTTTTATACCTCCAGAGAATTTCCTTCTTGATCTGTTGAATGGTCCAGTGATTCTTGTGGAGAGACGCCAGCAGTTTCCTTTGAACGACGGTCGAGTAGAAAACTTCCAAGTTCTCTGTTCGGATTTTCATGGACATGTCAAAGAGTGATTCTCCTTTCCCAATTTCCTTCAATACATCACGACTCGTTTTGATGGCTCCACAATTATTACAAATCCAAATCCCATTCTCATCTAAATCCAAAGGATCTCGAGGAAGAAAATAGCCAGATGTATTATTATTATTATTTGAGCAATTTTGGTTTGAGCAACAAATGGCGGAACTGAAAGTGCCAAGATCCGTCGGGTCAAGACATCTGAAGCAACGACAAACAAATCCTTGCTTCTTCACCAAAGATCTCTGACGCTCTTCAGTGCCGAGTAAACCATCGGGATAAATGTAGCAGAGATTGAGGGCGTCTCCCTTTTGAACATCCACCGTCGTTCGAATTCGGAGAGTGACAGAAGGGAAAGGACTCGGAGTTCGGGAGCAATTCGGTGTGCAGGAATGATTGAGACGACTTGTCTGGATGTACACTCCACCGATCCGACTTTGCACCGCCCTGAACAACCAAAATCCATCCAAAAATGAAGGTCAAATTACCAGATTAATTGATTACTTGCAAGCAGATTAGAGATAACATTAAAAAATTATGGATTACTCACGCCTTTCCATTGGAGAAACGGACGACATGATGTAGAAAAGAGTTGACTTCTACCAGGTGGAAGATGTTCAAATACTCTTCGACGGGGTCTGACAAATGTCCAGCAAATATCTTGAAGATTCCCTTCAAATCTTCTTCTATTTCCTTCCGCTCGTGGCTTTTCTGTGGATGATTCGCCCGATTCTCCAGTTTCATGAGCTCCGAGTACACGGACGGATTTTGGTATTTGAGCCCGACTCCTCGCAACATGGAAATTACATTGTAAATTTGCCATGGATAAATCTCTGGAGGTGGTGGAAATCCGAGTGATGCCTTCCGGAAAATCCTGCACTCGTTCTCCGCGCGAATTTCCATCTGCAAACCAAAACAAATGTGAAATGTGGAAATATTAATGCATTTTGAATATCTTTTCGGAAAATTGGAAAGTGTATAAATAGTTTACAAAATAAAGAGCTCAAGTTCAAATGGTTGTTTCTGTTTCTTTGTTGATATTACCTTTTCACAAGTGAGAGAGCAGACAGGCCAATGACATGAAGAGCACCGGAAGTCCTTTTTATTGTCCATGTAGAGACCGCAAACGATACAATTCGGGATGTGAGTTGGGGAAGCAAAAGAATCTTCAGTCCAATCGGAAATAATGAGTGCAGGTGATTCATCGAGGAGGATTGATCCCGCTTTGAGGTTCCTCGTGGCCACCCAACCTTTCCCCAGATCACCCTCGGCCGTGTCGTCCACGATTTTAAAGGGACTGCAAGATTTCTTGTGATGTTTCCAATCCGATTTTTGATGCTCCACACAACAATAGGCCACGGATTTGCAGGATCCACAATAATTCAGACCCTTTCCTTCTTTCTTGCACACTTGACACTTCTAAAATACATTTAAATATAAATAATAAGTAAATTGCATGCTTTTTTACTTTGATATCTTGCAAGCACATAAATTTATTTATAAATAAAATTATGTATATTGTTTTGTATTCGTGTAAAAAACGTACCAATTTGTTTTGTTTGTCTTGATCAGGTTTTCCGTCTACAGAGACAGACGGATTTTGATCGTTATTCGATTGATCAATCAGAGTTTCTTTTTCATCAACCTGAATCTGATGACTTGGCCATTGGCTCCACTTTAATTCCCTGGCTGACTGGGCCAACTTGGACATTGGAAAGATCAATTTCCTCCTTGTTCAAATCTGCTGATGGGATTTCACTTGGATTTGATTTGATCTTGATGAAAATTTCCCTCAGCTACAATCAAGATTAAAATTAAATACACAATAGAGAAAAGTTTGGACTTTACATCATTAAAATATACATTATGCACTATAAATCAATGTGATATTTTACGACACCTTTTCAAGTCCTTCCGTTAATTCCGGGTAGTTTGACATCCGTTTTGACAAAATCTCCATCCCGTCCAAGTGATTTTCCATGGCCATAATTAAAATGGCCTGTCTTGACTGTGTGCCAGATTCCCCTAGTTCGCTTTGCTCACATGGGACTGGTCTCACTACACAGCTTTTCAACGGACCAACTTTCCCTCTGCTGAGAGGGCCGTGAAATGTAGCAACATCGCATTTTCTTGGCGCGGTTTGAAATTCCGTTAAACCAATGTTGTATAATACCAAAAAGTGGTATTATACATCACTGCGTTAAAAAAAATCCAAACAAAAAGTAAACAAAAAATTCATTCTTTCATTTCCTATAATTGTAATAATTCCACAGATTAAAGATCGCTCGCACACTCGCCCACACTAACAGATATGCAGGTTCATTGGAAATAATTCAGCCATCAGGAGAATATGATTTTACGGTTTTGTTTGTACGCGCTGGCTTCAAGGATGTCGAGAATTTTTTTGAAACTGCTTGTAATGCAGTGTGTTTCTAAATAAAATTATTTTGTTGA
>JAIUND010004681.1:0-11247 GCA_034699125.1 Gisinianus flammeolus
GCCCCTGTATGAAGCAAGGAATTCTGCAAGGAGAAATCTTTTCTGAGGGGCGGAGTTAATTAATTCACGAAAAAAAAAGATAAGAACTGAATAGACTGTATATCATCGAGAATCAAAATCCTTTCCAAAGTCATTTCCTTTTTTGATGATGATGTTCGAAAGTGAGGAGGAGTCCAAGGATTTGCTGGAACATCAAACTTAATATATATATAGGAAATTTGGCGCGTGTGGAAGACGCGAATTATCACGCGATTTCAATGTAAAGCAATGAAGATATATATTAAACAGAGAATTTGAAATGTGAATGTGTGTATATTAGAAAGTGAGAATATAGGATGACAAAGATAAAAACGTCTGTAGGCGATTGTATATAATTGTAATTGTATAAGCACAATGACGAGTGTGGAAGCGAAGCTCGTTAAAGGTGAAAGAATTCAAGGTTGTGGCGAAAGAAATGTGGACAAAATGTGTGATTCAACCGTAATTTAAATTAATTCAATTTGCATATTAATATGTAGAAAAACATGGGCTATTTTATGGAAAAAGTTAGAAGTCTGTACAAAAAATTTCAAATAGTATAAATTTTAATTAAGTTTTAATTAAATCGATTTTCCGAGAGGAGGATTGAGCGACAAAGGTGGGAAGCAAACGTTCGTCAAATCGCCGCTAGAGTTTTATCATGGAAGTACAAAAAAATACACGGCAGAGTTCAAGAAAATCCTGAAAATCTCTATATGAAACGAATTTTACTCGCGCGTGTGTCGCTGTTAAAATTTTGTTCGACTTTCAAACTCAAATATACCTACCTCGACTTCTAAAAAGTAGTATCCGGCCCGTTTATCTATGGAGCTCCTCATATGTCTATGATTTTAACTGACGATGGATGGGAGCAGATAATTTCTCACATTTCCATATTAAATATATGACGGAAATAAAAGAGAAATCTGCAATTTAAATTGCTTTTGCCTACACAGTTTATTCATTTAAATTGAAAATATCCAATGGAGAATTCAAATATTTATTTAATTTAAGTTTTACATTAACTGACGAATTGGAATTGGCGCGGGAGTTGTAGTCGTTGTTGTTGTTGTCGTTGGGTTGAGTAAATCAAGGATGTCGCTCAACGTCAAATCTAGAATCTGGAAAAACCACAAGGAAAGAATATATAGTTGATTAAAAATTCTGTGAATGTCTAATATTATATAAAATAATTATGGATTAAATGATTATAAATTAAATTACGATATAGATAATTAACAATAGAATATATTTTATGGGGTTTCTTTGGAGGGGGTACTTTGAATAAAGCCTTGAGGATTTCGACGATCCCGGGTTTGAGGGCATCCACGATAATTGGGATATTTTCCTTGATGGTGTCCACGACGGACGAAGTAAAATCCGAATCTCCCTCCAATCCAGTAATGACGAGGGCAATATTGCTCAGGTCACCAAAGGAGTAGTCCAATGAGGTCATGGTCAGGGGACTCCCCAATAGTTTGATGAGGGAGGAAATGTACAAGTTTAAATTAGCCCGAGCATCAAAGGCACCCTCTCCGACGAGAAGAAGCCCACTAGATAAACTCCCATTCACTTTGTACTGCCCCGTAATTTTGACCTGCCGGTTCGTCAAGCCTAATTCCACTCGAAGGGGTTGGACGATCCCGTTCAAGTCGATGACGCAGACGGGGAGCTCCGTCACTTCTAAATTGCCCAAGGTCAAATCCCTTTGAAATTGTATATCCACAAATATAAAATTCAAAATAAATCACGCCCGCCATTTTTAAAAAAAAAAATTAATTTAGCTAACTTCAAATTATATTCCCCTTGAAGTCCGCCAGTGGTGTTAAAAAGGATTTCGGAAATGGCGGTTAAATTAAATGTAAGGCTTCCTGGGAAGACATTCAAAGATGGCGGGAGAGACTGAATAATTTTGAGGACTTCCACCGCTAAAATATTCAAATTCGAATTCACGGGGTTGAGATTAAAATGCAGATTAATTTAATGTCGATATGTAATTAGTCCATAGGTCAGTTGATTTTGCATTTTAATATATATTACCAACAGCTGGCCCATAGTCGAGTCTGGGGGAATTTAAATTCAAATTCAAATTAGCCGCCAGTCCCCGTATGAAATTATCTAAGGAATTTTGGAGTGGGAAGTTTAAACTGTGGATTTATATATTAGTATTTACGGATATTTTGAATTTTGAATTCTGAATTGGAAATTTCAAAAAAATATATAGAATTATTATCGAACCGGCGTTGTTTTGAGCAATTTCTTTGTCGATGGCAAATCCAGCTGCACTCGTTGAAATTGACAAAACGGTGAGGAAGAGGAAAAACAATGCAAATAATTTAAATCCCATCATTTTTAATTAAAAATATTTAATTGTCTTGGCTTTGTGTGTGTGTGTGTGGGAAAAAAAGAAATCCAACAGTTTCAATGGCAAGAGTTCAATTATAACTATAACCACAAGATAGATTAATGAATTTAATTTAATTTTGATCAAAGCATTTGTCAATAGATTAATGCGAAGGATGAATGATGTGAGAATTTGATTGATTGGACACCCACACACATCATGATTGATTAATTGAGAGCGATTTGATGGACGCACAGAAGTTTATATATGGGGAACACCGTAAGAAAAGGGATCATTTACGTAAACCTAGATTCTGAGTTATAGCGCCTTGAATATTCTCGGCTGTTTGGCGCGTAAATAAGTTTCTCAATGATTGTAATTGAATTTAAATTGCACAAATCATCGGTTTACTTTAATTTAGAATTTTTGGACAAGTTTAACAACAATTTTAAATTACTTTTGGTCAGTAAAAAAGGTTTAAACTTGTCCTAAAATATTCTCCATGTTCTGTTGTCCATAAATATGCAAAAAAGTGTTTTGCGTAAATGGTCCCTATTCGGGCGGAGAACCTCATATATAAATTCAGATAAGGGATGATGCCAATGTAGTAGTATATATATACGTATATATAAGTACACTGTCGGATTAAAAAAAGTATAGCCTTTCTCTCTCCTTCGTAGCTCCTCCCACCCTGTGCATTTTAAATGGGCAAGGATTCCCGGCCCGAATCTATCCTTGGGTTCTACTTTTTTTAATCCGACAGTCAGTAAATTGCCAATTTAATTTGAATTTCCCGCTCGTTTATCTTTATTTATAGTTTATAGTTTCCTTTAAATTTCTTGTTTGCACGAGAGCTGCCATGAAATTTTCCTGTGTCTTTTCTTTTGTGGCTTGTGGCTCCTTAAAAAATTTGTATTCAGACGGAAATTGAGTTCATGACACACATCACGACTGTGTGTGTATAACGAGCATCACACAAAACGACAATAAAACTATAAAACAATTCCGCGTCTTTTTGTGTGAAGATCAAAATAGAAATTTTGTTAAAAACGTATATACCAAAATTTGTTAATTTTCTCACTTGTTTCTACGGTTACAATTTCCCTGTATGAATTTGATTTCATTGTTACATATTTCAATTCGGCTCAGGATTTGGCACATCTAAATCACATTTTTTATACTTTGCGGTTAAATACATTTTTCGGATGATTTTCCACAATGCAAATATACTTGAACATGTGGAATGATGGACTTGACTTTCATAATAAATTTGGAAATTTCGGAAAAATTCATGAAATTGTGGTCCTTAAATTTAATTCAAAGTATTTAAAGCACACGGACAAATTAATTGGACACATTCAACGATGAATCCGTTGGAAATGGAAGAGGTAAAAACAAAACTCAATGAGGAATTTCCCCTTGTAAAATGTAAAAAACAGCCATTGAAAAAGAAACAAACATATCGTCTGTTAAGTTCACAAACGAACTATAATAATTTTCCTTAATTTCGTTGACCTGCTCCAAAGGTCAAATGGCTGGAGATGGAGCTGTGGGCCCTTCGACATTATTGTCGGCCATGACCTTTTCTGTCACCCTCAATTTTTTCAGAATTTTACCCACAAAGACGGACGGATTTCCGCAAATTAAGGAAAATCGTTATATAGTTCGTTTGTGAACTTAACAGACGATAATTATATATAATTTGAATCACAATATGTGTGGATTTGAGCATTGGTTTCTCCATTAAATTCCACACAGATTCTCCCAGTGATTTTTTCATTTCTGGATGGGAAATCCCTCAAGTCCATCCGCTCTGTGAGCAATTTATGGGCTGAGGAAGTGACAAAAGAATTCTACAACCGGCATTTCATTCAAGTCCCAGCGGATTTCCACGATAAATCCATAGCGGATCAAGAGACGGAGTTAAATCAAGTGCGACGATTCTTCTGGACCACCCAACATCGAATTTGCAGTCTTCACATTCGCGGCGTGACGGAACTTGATATTAAGATTCTCCGGTCCTTGGGCATCTTTGGAGACGAACAAAGCAACAACAGAACCACGCGGAATGGTATCAAAAACCTCAAATTCAGTACGGACGTCCTGGAGAATCTGGAAGAGTTGCTGGAGATGTGTCCTCATTTGGAATTCCTCGACGTTCGAGATTGCGATCTGTACGCGGATTTTAATACGACGTCCTTCATTGAAATCCTGAATCGCTCCGGGAAATCCTTGACCATCACCAATTTGAACTTGGTCGACTTTGAAGAATTGTCCGTCGGCGACCTCAAAATCTATGAGGAATTGGTGAATCTCGGTCGTGTCCGAGTACTTGGACTGACTTTTGAAGACGGATGCGACGACGATGAAGAGCCAGAAGATGGATTCCGAACGGTCATGGAGAAGATCTTACAGCAAAATCGGGAACATTTGACGAATTTCCATTTGATGGTCAACCCGAAGGAATCATCCTGCCCGCGAATTCAAATCCCGATCCTCCCAAAACTCCAAACACTTGACATTTCCTATTCCACATGGTCCGAGTCCGACTATTTCCTTGACCCACCGGAAGTTGACCCCATTCAAAACAATATTGAGTTTTGGTGCCCACCAAAACTTTGCTTCTCTTCACATTTTCCAAACTTGACGGCGGTCATCCTGGAAATTGATGATCAATTGAAAAATGTGGGAGAAAAGGTTTTTGGGGTGGGTTTAATTTCGATGGCTGTCCGGAAATTCACTCACAATGGCGACTACGAGGCGGTCACTTTGAAAAGCGTGTTTAGAACCTTCCCCAAAATCAATGACCTCACCCTGACCCCTCTAAACAGACTTTACGAGTTTGGCCGAGTGCGTTTGGACAATTGGGAAGGAATTGAAAGTCCTCACGCTCATTGTCAATCATTTGAATGGAATTCGGAATTGTAAGATGGACTCTTTCCTCACTGGAATCCCCATCGCGACCATTGAGAACATTCAAAGTTCCCCCGCCGCCAAGGAATTTGGAAATAATAATACACTGCAACCACCGGAGAGAGCATCACTTTTGAATCTCCCGGGTTTGTTTCAATTTCAAATATTTCCATTCGTATACATGGATTTCTATGGATTTAAAATCTATGTTATTTATTTTTGAATCCTATGCATTTGATTTGGTATATAGATTTGGAGAAATTGGTGCTGGTTCATTGTGAGCAGACTGGAAAGAAGGGCGATGAACGGATTCTATCTGTGGCGGGAGAATTGGCTTTCAAACAAATGCCTACATTGCAGATCACCATTTGCAGCTCTTCCGGTTTCGACAGAAACGGCAAGTTCACATTGAATATCCTCGTTTGTCTTCGTTTTTTCTATACCACACCAAAACTTTGATTAGCATAGTTTCAAAAAATATTTTGCAAACGCGGGCGCGTTCAATTTTGACACATTTTCCTTTTGTGATTTGAATCTTTTTCAGATGATATTTTTGCTGCTCATCTCAAATCCGCTCAATTCCCAAACGTCAATTTTCAAACGGCACCTTACAATCCTCGCAATTAGGGAAATCCACACATCGTGTGTGCTTTGCCGCTCATTTAAACAGAAAATAACACACACACAAGACAATTAACGCTAAAATTTAGTTAATGTGTTCTATATATATAGTTGTAAATAAATTGGCCGACATTATGTATTCTGAATCTATAAAGAATTTAATATTAATATTAAAATATTAATTCTCAAGGAATTTAATCAAGAATAATTCTGTATACATACACACATATTCCTTTATTTATACTCGACTTAATTATGCTTTCGCTCAACATCGAGTCCGTCTGTATTCTCAATTTTGGTATTGTAGTTATCCCTCTCAATCTACCACCTGCACTACCACCCTCTGGGATCAGTTCACAGCTGTTATATTTCAAACGTGATGTCCTTTCATGCTAGTGATAGAGAGAGTGGGAGAGAGAATAATGAAACAGACAATCGTGGTCCGAGTGCGTATAGCGTTGTTACAAGTCTCTTGACTGTACGCTCGTATAACAGTCAAGGGAATCAACTCCTCTCGCTGTCTACGTTGCTTCTACGCTCGTCCCCTTCTTATCTCCACTTCTCTCTCCACCGAAGAATTCGTAGATAAGGATTTGAATACAGACGCGTCTATAGAGAAGATAGCTCTATAGGTATTAGGCAACCCTATTAACATGTCCCGTACTTATGGGTATTTCAACCACAATTCACAGAGCCAGACATGATTAGTTGTGCTCGGAGTGTATAGTTAAAGTGTTACCCCAACCATCCCATACACCCTGCCTGGCCGCTTCACTCGCTTGTTCATAAACTCGCCTATCTCGCTAAATCAAATGGCACAACTAGAATAATTCTATATATTATTTGTATCAATTCATTTAATTACACCCCAAAATAATACAATATTAGGGATTCAAAATAAATGGAAAGAAAAATGAGGTAAAGGTATATAATTAATTGAAACGGTGGGAGATTCAATTGAATTTAGTCCATTCTCATCAGCACATTTTTCGACTTCCATTTCCAAAGATAACTGAACTTTAACGTGTTCCTCTTTCAATCGCACTTCAGTGTCTTCTTCATCTTCTCGGACCAAAATACCTTTGGAGAGAAAGTGACTATTTGATGTCGAATGGTACTTGTGGTCGTCCAACGGTTATCCAGTAGTCTTTTGTAGTGGCACTTTTGATGAACCCGCCTATTCCCCCAAATTCGAGGTCATGCCGTCGTTCATCATCACTGAGCACCTCATCCTGACTCAACGACGACAACGACGACGATGGCGGATCTGATTCTGATTCTATTTTCACATTCGTATTTGAATTCAAATTTGGATTAGAATTCGAATGAGCTCGCTCCAAATGTGTCCCAAAAGTCCTGGAGTTTGCAAAGGTTTTCGTGCAACTTGGTTGAGGACAGCCAAATTCCGCCTCTCTATGGATTTCCTCATGACGCTTCACAACTTTTCGTGTCCTCATCTCCATTTTCCTCGCTCTCAATCCCAAATAATTCTGCAATCTTAAAAACGAAAACAAAAAACACAAAGGAAAATCAATGTTAGAAGTCAAAACATTAATTAAAATTCAACGGTGCGAGAAATTATGGGGAAATTAAAAATCAATGCTTGTAAATTCGCTTAACTAAAACTCACCAAAAAATACGTAAATTGTTGATGTTTTGATTTGGGATTCAATTTCAACTATATTGAAATGTTTTTCCACACAATTACAAGACCAAAAAACAGACGTCTTCAAAGATATCCCAATTTCGTTGTGTAGTATGGCGCAAAGAGATATTGCACAATCACAATTGTAGGACTAATTAAAGTTCAGAATTACAAATATTATTTGGGTTTTAAGTATTAGAGATGAGTATTAGAGATTTTTCATCTTGAATGAAAAAATGGTGAATAAAATTCGAAGGTATAAAAATGCGTGCTGTTGTGCTGAAAGTTGTAAAGGAAATTAACATTTATTTCACTCCTTTCTCTTTTCCACTGCAACCTTTTTATTTTTGCACCAATATATTTTTACATTATTTTCATGCTCACAGAGTCCTTTTTAAGCTGCTTTGGAGTTCCAAAGTTTAGAATTCTCGTTATTCGTTGGCTTGTCCTTGAAGGGATTATTTCAAATACCTTATTCCCTTCACTTTTGTATTTTTCCATTCCTTTTCCAAGTCTCTAACTATATAGCTAGGTAAAAAGAGAAGGGGACAACAAAAACACTTTAACTTTAATTTTCTTGGACTGACGATGAGAATGCAATCTCATTTTGATTGAAGATAGAAAACCCGATAATCCATCCCGGCATTTCATCATCAAAACTTCATTTCTCCCACTTAAGCCATCGTTTTAATTAGATTAGTTTTCTTGTAATACTTTGAAAGAGAACCACATTTGGATTAATACTAAATTTTCCTGTGGTCGTCGTCGCTGTAATGAAATCGAATGGCAACTCACTCTTAATGAACTGAAGGCTTATTGTAGTAAATCGGAAAATTCTATGGTTGCTATTTTATTTCATTAAAATTTTACAATTAATTAATTAGTACATATTATGCTTGAATTACGAGAACAAGTTTTTTGAACGTGAATAATTTGACAAGTCTATTGAAAAAACATGCGTCTTGTTCTTCTAATTGTTGTTTTTTGGGGGCGAAGTGAAATTGGATTCTTTGCTTTTTTCTCCTTCAATTCCAATTGCTTCTCAAAATAGTCAAACAGCTCTGGCGAAAAAGCTGCACGAACTAAAGCAGAGGGGAAAATCATTTCGTTGGACAGGTTGTAAAATACATTCCCGGCCGGATTCCGAAAATGTCGCACGATATAGACTGTCACCGGCGGCTCATCCTTTTCCTCCTCTCTCGAATTCGAATCCTCCTGCTGTGTAAATTTCAACATTATTTATTGTTAATTTCTACCATTTCAAATGATAACATATCGATCAAAGGAAGATTTTATAAACGGGAATTAAATACAAATGGCGACTTGCCTGAATTGTTTACAGTCTACGGGATTTTCTTTGCTTGAGAATGCGACAACGACGATTCTTGTTTTGATTTTGATTCTGAGATTTTCTTGTCACCAGAGGATTGATTTTGATGGGGAAACTCAAACAGTAGCAACGTCCCAAGTTCTAATTCAAAGAGGTGATGTTGATGGAGTTGTTGTTTTGAGGACGACTCGTCCTCGCGGGGAGAGAAATCCGCATGTGGGCGATGGACTCGGCGGCGGGTAATTCAGATTTTCTAGATGATAGCAGCAACTCGTGTTTCGCTATGTAGTTCTCGACAAAGATGTGACGCTGGAGTTCCGCTTCCATCCCAAATTCCTTGAAACACACAGAGCAAGAATATAAATTCTGATTCACCCCTTTTGATTTCTTTGGCTGACTCAACGACGACGGCGGATCTGATTCTGATTTTATTTTCACATTCGTATTTGAATTCAAATTAAGGGGTCGTCACAAAAACTTTTCGATTTCCATTCCTTTCCCTCCTCCGTACCCCTTTCATTTCCGGACCAACAGGCTCGTCCTCGTCATCAGGACCCCGATGGAAAATAAATGAAGCGTCCTCACATTGCTCCAGCAAAATCGCAAATATCCAAAAAAACAGAATGGCCCAACAAATCAAATATCCGCAATGAGAATTTCCATGTCCACATTTCGCACGTTTCCTTTTGACGAGGCTCTGAAATGGTTCAGCGTATAGATCTCAAAAAACTGCCCGCATTCACTTCCCACACTGTGTCTGCTGTGATGAATTTGTACGTGTTCCCGCCTGTCATGTGGAAATAATTAGAGATCGCGTAAGCAGAATACTGAGCCGCCCCACCGAGCGCTTTGTGGAATTTTTGGCGGGATGTTTGAAAGGTCAGTTTGGAAGGGATTCTCAAAATGCTCGTGTTCACACAGCGGATACTAGGAAATTCATGGTGCTGTCGTGGAAACGTCGGGGGTAGCCGTCCTTTGGAAAACTGAGTGTGTCGGTGGTGGGTTTGGGTGGTTTCCGGGAAGATTGGAGAGACAGCTGGAGTCTACATTTTCGGTCACTCCGTCTTGGATGGTCATCTAAGGGTCCAAAGGGATCAGCCCAGGAAAAGTCCCAGATTTTTGAAGGATCGTCATCATTTCAATGAAGCATGAATATGGGATTCGTCATGAGGTCTCCGTACATTTGCTCTTGCTTGCTGTTGAGTCCTCGTCTTTTGAAATCGTTGCTGGGGGCCGATGGAATTCCTTACTGCTGCTGCTACTCCGGGATTTCGTATTGATGAGAAAAGGAGGAAAGAGGATTGGGAGTCGTCAAAGAATGTGGAGCGGGGAAAGGGATTTGATTTTGAAAGTGAAAAATATGAAGGAAACGCCACCAGTTGAGTGTGGCTGTATAGTATCACTCAGAAAAGGATTCAAATCCACGAGAGGTCTTCCAAATCTGTCGAGAGCACTATAAATTACCTTGTTGACCTGTGACTGTGAGAATTAGAGCAACGATAGTAAAGGACATGACGCTCTCATTGCCAATCTTCAAATCTTCCACACTTTTCGATTTTTAGGAAGCGAAGCTGCATACTGTAAATTCAAATAAGCGTTTTTTAGACGTTTGTACTTTGGAGTCATTCAAATAAACGTTTTTAAAACTTTGTCCCTTTTGGCGGGAAATTCAAATAAACGTTTTTAACATGTTTGACCCTTGCTTATCGTGGGGCTTCTGTTGCTTTGAACAGCATCAACATCCACAGCATCCATCTTTTTTTTTGTTATGTACACATCTATCTATCTAGTATCTAGATAGATAATATAGATACTCATCGTCGCATATTTTTGTGGGGGAGGAGCCTAGCACGTTGTTTCCCGTATTGTAGTGGGAGGAGCTACAAAATATGGAACCTTTGGTTCATTAGTCAAATAAAAATATACAACTTTTCGCCATTAAGGAAAATCAAATATAGAACCTTTGATACCTAGAGCGACGATTTGTATCTTGACGTATCTTGATACATCGTCCGTTAAGTTCAAAAACGAACTATAACGATTTTCTTTAATTTGCGGAAATGCGACGACTTTACTTTTGACAAAAATGCATTTATTCACAATGAAAAGCAAATGAGTTTAGTATATCGTCGGCCTAGTACCGAAAGGTTCCATATTTTTTGGCTAAGCCCCCTTGTTAATGTACATCAAGTACGATGCCCCGCCCATCAAAAAAATATGGAACCTTTCGGAACTAGGCCGAAGATATACCTTTCTTTGTACATATTTTTATTTATTTATGTTCATGTGTACAAAATGTTGTTGTGTATGTATGTAGTTTTCTATATAGGTATATTTAATATTTAAATATTTGACACGCGAGCTTGCGCGAGCTTG
>JAIUND010004682.1:0-11244 GCA_034699125.1 Gisinianus flammeolus
GAGAGAGAGAGAGAGAGAGAGAGAGAGAGAGAGAGAGAGCGAGAGCGAGAAAGGGACAGAGAAAGAAAGAGAAAAGATTGGAAAGGACGGATATAGAAACAGAAAGGAAAAGCCTAGATTTTCTTAGCAATGGAAAATGAAATGGAAAAGACTTAGTCTGTGGTGGTGGGCATTGCAAGTCGCATCTGACTTCGCCACTAACACTGCCACAAAATGGGGCTTTACTTCCATACGGAGTAAGAGAGCACAAGAAGGAAACATGTTCACTGTGTGTGTGTGTGTGTGTGTGTGTGTGTGTGTATTTATGTATGTGCATGAGCATTGTTTTGGTCGCATGAAATTTCCTTCGATGAGAATAAACCGTTGGAAACGGAGCAAAGTATGGTGCTGTAGCAGAAAGATGAATTGGTACAGCGAAACTCCACAATAAATTGTGGGCTTCCCTTTTCCACCCTACTTTCGAGGAACTACTCAACTCACCAGCCTTTCTCATATACATACAGCCCATACCTGGAACCTTGTGCGCCCTTTCTTTTGCTTTCTCTCACTTTCTCTGTCATTATGTATCCCACACATATATATACTATATATACCTGTATCTGTTACACTATTTTGTGTGTACATATGTGTGTGTGTGGGTGTTTCGAGGAAAGTAAAAGCGTTTTGTATATTTTATACAATGTATTACTGCCTACAAATATATCTATCTATCCACAATCTACATTATAATTTCTATCCAAGGAGGTTTTTACGTTTTCTCGCGAATAAAGATACGAGTCTCACGTACTTACTTATTTTGAACGGCTAGACATATGAGATCCTGTACAAGTATGTATATATTACTATATATATATTATATATTTCTGTACGTGCGGAGAAAGTTTTTCCAAGAGCAGATACTCCTCATTTCGTTCCGTGGTCTCCACCATTTATTTAACAAGGAAGAAAACAACCGACTGTGCCACCAGTCGTCTGTCTGTCTCATACACACAAGCAAACATATTCCATTCTCTATTCAGTAGGTCTATACAACTATACGCAGCAGAGTAACCGTTACTCAGGTGCCTTTTTCGCGGACAGTTTCTCGCTCTAGCCCAAATGTCTACTTTATTCTACAATTTTATTGAAATAAACGGACCATATTTGTTTGCATGTACATGTGTATTTATTTTACTATGTGTTTAGTCTCATCTTCGTTTTGCCTTTCTCTAACGCTCTCTCTCTTATTTGTTATTACATACACATTTTTCTAAAGACTTGTATTTTTTTTTATGTTTGTAAATAAATGTAGATATGCATTCCTGTTGTTTTTTTTTGAATGATATATATATGGTAATGTAGTGGCAAATGGAAGTGACATGGGGTATTTTTTTAAACATTTTTTTTAACTTGAGCGAGTTTTCTTCTCCAACCACAGTAAAGCTATGAAGGCTTTGGAACTCTACAGTCTGTATTTGCCACAAATGGACGGATTTTTTCACACATGTGTGAATGCAATATCATGATTTCACATAAGAAAAAGAAAGAACGTTGTTGAGCCCTTGTAACGAATCGAGAGAGAGAGAGAGAGAGCAGTAAGCATGCAAGCGCGACCCACCCAGCCGAGATGATCTCACTTGGTAAAATTTTCATTTTGAGGTTTTTTGGTTCTTCCACTGCCATCCTCCGTTTCCTTTTACCGATCCATGCACCCAAAAAGAGCACAACTATATACTTCACAGGAGCGCCATTGAAGAGCCGAATATGCAGGATGCTTGCTCCGCAACGTCTAATGTTTACTTTCCTCAGATTGAAAACTCAAGTGTGCATGTAAACCACAGGTATGTCTCATTCACTGTGTCAATTTCAATACGACTGGCATTCCATGATTAAATATGCTGAGTCCAGTGTGTGCAAAATAACTAAAACTATATGGATCCAATTTCGTTTCTGCTCTCAAATAAATGCAATTATTTACTCGTTAGATTTTGAATCGAAAATGTGATTTTCTTTACTGCCCTTTTAAACAAGGAGAAACAAACGGGGATCTGAACAGATAGAGAAAGTCGGTCACGTACTGGATCAAGTTACAATGCATAATTATTATTGTTGAGAGAAGAAACAACTCAAAATGTGGAAAAAACATATTGAAGGGAAGAGGGGGCAGGGAAAGGAAATCAATGAAAGTTTTTGGTATGTAAATCTCAAGGTTTATGTAGAAGCTGCGTTCAGACTTCCATCGCAAATGTATTCAGTTTATGCATATGAATTTTATAGACAAATTACAGTTGGTTGGCAATATTGTCGAAGAAATGGAGTGAGAAAGAATATCAGGGAAAACTGAAGACAGCAGTCATGAAAGAATGGCAAGGGTGTCGAAAATGTATAAATACGAAAGGGAAGTATAAATGTAAAAAAAAGAAGATAGTATCTTTAAGTTGGCTCCATGGTAAAAGAGGAAGAAAAAGAAAGCTAAAACCAAGTTGAGGAAGATGAAGAGAAAGAGTGGAAAGAAGGGGTTGGATGGATTGAAATCGATATTGACATGATGAGATACGTAGGATTGGGATGGAAGGATTGCATCGCATTACTCCGATGAGCAAGTAAAAACAGCATGGAGAAAACCCAAGTGGGGAACCTATGGGAAAACGATTAGGACTTCTAAGAAAAGTGGGAATGAGTCTGAAAGGGAAAATAAAAGAAAGAAAAAAGTGGGGTCCCTATATAGACACTGTATATATTTCTCATGATATTATCTCTTACGTATACATATCTAGTATATTATGTATAGTTGAAAGTAGTGTATATTCTGTATATGTATCTGTAGAAGCGTGCTGTTCCTTACATTCTTATAGTTACAAGTTTTTTCCACTCTTTGCAAAGATTTTCGATTGCTTCTTTGCCACTGCTTACTGTAACTGGAGTGGAGAAAAGTTGAGACTTCATGGACACACACATGCTGTGACTATTAGCCATTAGGAGGTGGCCTTAACTTACGATAAGTATTAAGTAAACTGTTAGACAAGAAGATGTAGATAATAGATAAAGGCTAAACAATTTGGTTCATTGAAAACGGATCTCCGTGGATCCCTGTTTCTAAAATCTGACTCAGTCTATACTCAACTATACTAACTGGTAGTGTGTTCATAATTACGATTTAATTTTTACGCCCCGTCCAATCCAGAAGTAGATGGTTGACTTGAGTCGGAGTGTGTATACATGTACATTTACTTGATACTTCCACCCACATCTAGAGTTATTTGGTACCTTGAGTAAACGCGTCGTCTACAAACATTCCTTTAAACAAACGATCCCCGTACTGCTAATAGCATGTATATGCAACTGGATTTTGCAATGATACAACAACTTTGATGGCAAGTCTGTAGCATACATATCTATATACTAGTATATACATATATATGTTTTGAATTTAAATTTAAGTGTAAAGTAAGAGTAACGTGATATGGTTTCATTTTCTATTTGCAACCTATATGTGACTATCAGGACTGCTAATGGCAATATATCGGTGCTATAATATTAATGTTGGAGCCACTAACTCTGGTTTGGTCGTCGTCCTCCTCGTCGTTGTGTGGAAAGTACCTCTCAGTGAAAGGGTAATTTTTGAAAAGGAAAATGTTGAGAGGAAGAGATTGTATGTGATAGTTGATAGTTTCTCCTCGGAATATTTCCAACCAAGACTCATTTATTGTATCGAGTTTGCTGCATGAAATCAGCAGGAAATTCAGATCATTAGAGTTAGCCGCGACAATGGGAAACGGGATGGAATGACGATGGTGGTGTGCAATGAAACTAGCTGTTGGGTACTAAGAGGAAGAGATAAGAGGTTAATGGAAATTTCAGTAACACATATGGTAGTTATTATATGAGTTCCTTGCATTCTCCTGATGGTTGTCGCGACATGTCGCGCTGTTCTCTTTTCTTGTATCAAATCCATTTCTTTGCCAAAAAAACTTGTAGTCAATACAATACTATAAAGTCGCTCCCTACAGACGGCACTCACATGCATACTCATGCATATGCCCATACACAATACTGAGCCGTTAAATTACTCTAAATTCTAAAAGTCTGTACTCTCTACTCTGTATGGCTCGAGTTTTAATGCATTCGAGTGAAAGAGAAAGAGGGAGAGCGCTTTCAAGCAGACTGAAAAGCAGACGGGTGATGAAATCACTAATGGGGAATATTATGCGTGAAGGTATACACGTGTAAGTAGTGTAGTCAGTTGTGGGAGTATTTTTCGGACAAGTTTCATATATAGGACTCATTCACTTGCGTGGACACCGAAGGGAGGACTGGACTAGGAAATTCAAATTTAAAGTTATGAACAAAAGGGAAAAGGACGTGCGCGTGTACATGGTTTTCTTCTTCTTTTGTTTCTTTCGTACTTGCACATACAATTACTCACTTATTATCTGTGTACATATGGGCAAATAGCCCAACAAATAAAGAAGTTGAGGAAAGTGAGTTAGTCCGCATGGTACTCAGAAGAGATATTAGTTGTGGTGGTGAAAATTTCTGTTAGTGTAATGGAAAGAGCATGGCTTGACTCCAACAAACTCTCAAACGTTGGTACTCTAAACTTGGTATATTCCTTAGTGGTTATGCTGTAATTCTCAGCTGCTTGGTTTATAGTTGTGCAAAAACGAGTTTCACTCGTCAGTCAGTCAGTCAGAGTCAGAGGTAAATACTGAAGGAATCTCCGTCTATTTCTCCCTCTCATTTGCCATGTATGCGTGTGCATGTATACCAACTAACAAACCAACTACAAAAACAGTTAGTGTAAGCATTAGGGATTTTGAAAAGGAATATTGGAGAGATTGTGACGTGAGGGCAGGGAATCAGACGGGAAGAGAGAGAGAAGGAGAGAGATGAATATACTTTCATGTGTTCGTGAAGTTTACACACGAACGAATGGAGAAACGACATGACGGTGAAGTAGAGAGAGAGAGTCATGGGCTACACTTGCCTCTTTCTATTCAGTGATTTATGAAGATTGATTGCCTATTCTATAGGCAACTAGAATTTGTGAATTATGCAAAAACGGTTTTTGTTTCACTACACATTTATTCACACGACGACGAGCCAGGGAAACAACGTCTTCATCCGAGAAAGCTTTTTCTTTCGTTTCTGGGGGATAGAGAACAGAGTAACAGAGTATTTGTCTTTCTGCACGTTAAACCATAGGGTAGAGTCGATTTCGTTTCTTTTTTTCCCGTCTCTCTCCCTCTTTTCTACAATTGGTATGTGTGTGTACACTCCTTGTACGGAATTGAAACGTTTCTTGTAAAATAAATATGAAAATTTGCATGGCATGCATACCAAAGTAATTCTAATGGAAGAAAATACTGATATACAAGATTGTGTTTTGAGTTTGGGATTTGATACCAAACACTCCTACACATGCCAGTTTTTTTTATTGTTTTCCCTTTTACTAGTAAACATATAAGGCTAGTCTTAATGTTCCTTCACGGTTAACAGCCTGAGCATAGTTTATGTTGGAGAACATGCAATGAAATTTTGGAGGACGGGAAGCATTCTTCATATACGTATATGTATTATGTATATATATACATTTATATGCGTTCCTGGTTTTCATTGAACCCTTTCATTGGTCTTCCTCTATACATTCTACATTTATCAATATCTAAACAGATTATCGGGTTCAAGTCACCTGCGTCTCGTTGCCGCTCCTTTTCTTCTCCGCCTTCTTCCTCCTATATATATTATAACGTTATCTATCTGTCGTTCCTCCATTGTCTGTGTTGTTTGGACGTATGCACGTGGAACGTGAAGCATCCTTCTCTCGTTCCAGCTCTATTAATTTAGTATACATTTGCTAGTTAGTTCCCTCCAACTCTGTCTCTGTGGTTGACTTGCCCTCAGAAATTCTATTGTACATTTAAATAATCACTGTCAATGAACTTGGGTGTGTGTGTGTGTGTGTGTGGCTGTGGAGTTCATAGCATGCTGTGGCCTCTCTACGTGTGTGTCAGTTTGTATTGGTATTTCCAATCTAGCCAGAGTAAATAGCTAGTATTTTCGGTGATTTTCGGAGGATTGATGAATGTTTATAATGTGCTCTTTTTGAAGTCTTCACACTCCTTTCAAAAGGAATCAATAACATTAACATGGATGGGCCTCTGTTTCCAGCTCAACATTTATTTTACATGGAATACATAATCAGGAGCTGCATATTAAAGAAGTCGAGTTTTACTAATGGCAATGAAACATTAAAACATTTATATATGCCGTACCATGATGCCTTGCAATATGTATATGTAGCTATAGCTATGCATGTGCATGCTGCTGATAAGGCCAACATGAACTCAAATGAAAGTCCCAAAACAGAACAAGCTTTAATGTGTGTACAAATGAAAAGGTTCAAAATCTTGTGTCAGGAAGGAGCTCTATTATCCAGCCATACCGTTTTCCTCATTTTCGTCATATCGTGTATTTTATCCAATTGAGCATACCTACATACATATCCGCTCTGCATTTATTAGCACCCAGACTTTGGAGTTAAATACAACTGCCGACTATCTATGTAATATATTAAGTTTCTGTACGTACATTCATGTAAAATGAGGAAGTGTATGCAAATTATGTTTAAGTAAGTAGTCGTATATGCGTATAGGCGTTTGTACATGTACAGTATATGTATTGATGTATGTGTTACTATGTACATATAATATTTGGTCGTCTGGTGGAATGAAATGAGTGTATAGTATGGAACCAAGAGAGAGAGAGAGAGGGAGAGGGAACAAAGTACAATATTGAGAATTCGTGTATACATGGAAGGAGGAAAAAAAGTCCATGGTAATATGAGATATGTAGTCGATGGATGGAGAAGGTGCCTGGAGCAAATATTGAAGTGCTTTCTAGTTTGAGTTCAAGTTGTAGTCTATAGCAGTCATGGTAGAATTAAGGGTGAACTTTAAGAGTTCTGACTGTGCAAAGGAGAGAGAAATCAAAAGGCAAAGTCTTTTCTATTTAATCCATAAAGCTTTTGTGTTCTGGACGTTTTGTTGTTGGTTTGGCTGACTGGCTGGCTGGTCTTTCGGTCTCTTTTGATAGTATTCGCGTGCGAATGCAACCTGACCGAACCTCTGGGCTGTCTTACAGTAAAATATATACACTACCGTTGGCTGACTTGTCAGTCTATGTAATATAAAAGCAACACCTAATTTTTATCGATTTGTGTACTGGGTTACCTTTCTTGTATTTGAACATTGTTTGTCTCCTGTTTTCTTCCTGGTGGTGTCAGAGTGTGAGAGGGAGAGAAAATTTATGCAAGTCTAAATAAATAGACATGTTGAGTCATTTTTAATGGTTGGACGAAAGGAACAAATTTTATGGAAAAAAACGTAATAGTAAACAGTTTGCAATCGATGTTACAAGGTTTACGAGGAGGAAATAAACTCAAAGTTGAAAAATTGTGAAGAAATGAAATTTCACCTACGTAGAAAGGGAAATCCATCCACCTTGTATAAAATGGAATATGTATAATATTTATATCCAGTAGTTACTTTATAATATCCAGTAGCATGTTCCCCAGTATTTGTAGGCATGTATGTAGGTACTTTGTATGGGGAACACGTCGAGAGGTGAGTCTATGAAACGTGTAGATTAGGAAGTGCACTGTAGTAATACCTACTAACTAGGCATATATATATATATATTATTATGTATATAGCAAACATTCAGATGCATGAGCACAATGGAATTAATATTAAGTCTGCTCTCGTTTTCGTCTTGTTAGTCATGTTTTTAGTTTTCTAACAATTTGAAACTGCTACTCGAACTATTAAAGAGGGAAATGTGAATTAAAATTGGATGTACGCACTCTCTCTCTCTCTTTCTCCGAATACGTTTGTTAGTTTCTGTTTCTGTTTGTGTGTGTCAAATGCATGTCATGGATATGTGTGTGTGTTAGGTATTTTTTTAATATTCAGACTGTATAATAGAGTACGAATGTTTCTATACTTGATTATGAAGAGGACGTAAAATTACATGAAATTCACAACATGAAAGAGTGGAAGAAGTGAAGGATAAATGAGGAAGGGAGTGTACAGAGGTAGAAGAAGTGAAAGAGAGTCAAGAGAGTTGATTTTCTGTATCTAATCTAACTTGTGCTTTTATGTACAATGTAATAATAATGTAAAACAGCTCTAAAAAGAAGGTCGTGCTCTGTGTGCTCAGGTATGTACATTATGGTTTGCTCTTTACATATTTGTGTATGTAGTGTCATGTGTACACGCTTTTCAAGTAGGTACACCCAAGACTGAAAAGAATGAATTGAATTACAAATTGGCTTGTGGTAGTCCGTAGATGTGGATAGATTTAGTTGACTATTCTCTCTCTCCTCTCTCTCTCTTTCCCTAGACAGTAACCTCTCGTTCTCTCTCTCTCTATCTCTCTCTCTCGATGATAAGGTTCACATCTTTGAGTTTGGGAGTACGAGGTGCCGTGTTTGATTTGTTGATTGGATCTCATCTGATATTACTATGGATGGCAGCTGGGATAATGGATACGATCCTCGTCCTACTTAGTAATGTATTGGACACGATTCTTTCTCCTAGTGAAATCCCTTTTATGTTCCAAGTTTGAGCTCGCGTAGCCCTCTCGTATAAAATCAACTTTGCCCGTCATGCATGTAATGTAACTGGGGAAGGTAGATAGAATAATAAGGCTTATGCTTTGATAGCATTCAGTTATATATTTATACATGTATGTACAACCTATACCAAACATGCTTTCAAACATATACACACACTCTCAGTGATTATGTGAGTATATGCATATGCAGCCTTACAATGAGTTGTTATAATTTATAAGTGCACTTGTATGGGTATATCTGTAGTCTAACATGGATTCATATAAAATCATTGGTGAGGAGGGGAGAGATGAAGAACAGAAAATTCTCTCTTGGTTGACTTGTCAGGATCGTGTTTTGTCTCTACTCCTATCTCGGAGTAAAAGCAAGCTCGCGGTGTGATGAAAACCGTGAAAAAGTAAGCGCTGGGTTAAAAGTTAGTTTTTCATCAGGTCCATGTGATCTAGGAGGAAAAGTTTCATTAGGATGATGATGATATATGTGATAGCAGTAGTCTGATAATATTAAATATAGCTTGGTTTTTCCGCTACATTTTCAACCACAAATGTGAATTTTTTTTTGTCTGATTTAACTAAAGTTGTCCCACAGAAAACATGCAGGAATTGCGCTAATACTACATGTACATATATTATTATGTTGTATTTTTTTGTGAAAGTCAAATGAATGTATCTTGTATGGCTTTTCTTCCCCTTTTTTGGCAGGGGTATAGAGAGACTGCATATCTAATTTTTATGGTAAAATAGTTATCAGTCAGGCAAAGGATATTCTGAGTCAACTCTCCAATGCATGTGCATTTTTAAAAAGTTTAGAGTGTCTCTTTCTGTTAAGTTTTTATAGTTTAAAGGAAATGTTATCTGGTAAGTTCCGTTCTGACGTCTGTATAAATAAACAAATGATTGACTAAACATGAATATGACTGTGGTGAGTGACAAGGAGATTTGTGTGCCAAAAGAGACTGAAGAGACTGGTTTTGTCATTACAATTTTCCTTGGTATGGTAAAGGTTGACCGAGCGAAAATAGGGAGAGAGAATTTCAGGCTTGTCAACATGATTTAATGTGTGTTGTATTTAAATGTATGCATAATGTATGGGTAGTATAATCAAATATATTTAGCCACCCGTACATGTGTGTGTGGCTGTGTGCGTGTATGTTTATGAAGGAAAGGCCGTCAGAAGATGGAAGAATATATGTATGGGCAAGTGTGCGTATAGATGTATTTCATAATCTGAAATTCAGGATGAGAGGATGCTGATGCGTTGCTCCTGCTCCTGCAGCAAAGTAAATTGTGTATGCCCAGAGATAAAGAATAAAAGTAAACAAACAGGATCTAGATTAATTTGAACGGACGTGAATGATAATTTTCTCATGCGTATATAAATATATTCTGTACTTTCATTTTGCGGCATGAGATTGCCCTTCCTCTCCCTTCTCCAAAGTCACAAAGTTTCCATAAATGTCATTCAATATGTACTCACTCAGTGGTTTTGGGTTTTGTGGGCTTTTGGAAATTGCATTAATTTTATAATGTTCGCATATAAATGTTCCATTAGCAGATTTTTCGTTATTAAAATTGTATAGGTAATGTCATTATCATGTGAATCATATTTCCATTTTCTTCTCCTGCTCTGCTATATGTTTTGTTATCATTGAGCATTGGTTTCGTTGTAGTGATCTACGGTGATTCCATACGGGAACGGATTGAATGGTGAATCAATCTTTAGCAGATAGCTTAGTGGTTCATTCTCGTCCAGAAGATTGCCATGTACATACCAGCTTCAATCGCTACCTCCTGTATACCTACGGATAGTCACGAGCGACTGGATTTGTTATTCCCTATTGTTTCCATCAATGATACATATACGCTCAAAACTATACTTTATACTATAGTTTTCATACCTTTTATCTACATATGTGAATGTGTGTGAGAGCAACCATGTCCAACTCCTGACTCACGCTGTGATTTTCTATACGAGCTCTATTTTCATTACATGTTCATGTTCGCGTGGCTACTTCCTTTCCTTCTCGCCCTTTTCTTTCCCTCCTTCTCACTTTCTCTTTGCCTTTTCCGCGTTGCTGTTTTTACAGTTTTATAGGTACGTGGGCAGGGAAATGTAAGTGAATTTTTAATTTGAATTTTGAGGTGAGCGGTTATAGTTTATTTATCACGTCAAAGACAATTCAGTACATCCATTGATATGCGATGCGAAAATTTTGTATTCCATCTGCAAGTTTCCTTGGACTTTCATACTGTTCAGACAACTAGACAAAAGTAACTTACATTTCATCTCCACATTGATTATTGTAATTATAAATTCCTGTGGTTTACTCTTTCTTGAAAAAATAAAAATTGCTCGCTGATAGCAATGCGAATAAACGTGGATTTTATTAATGTATTTATTTATTCCCTTTCTTCCTTTTATCGTTATACCTCTTCCCAAAATTACATTGTGTCTTGTACGAGAAGACTCGTGAAGTAGGTATGTAGGATTCAAGAACACTAGGAAACTATCCGAGTAATGCTGTAACCACCGATGTATACATGTATATTATTGTATATAAGTAGCTCTCCCAGTTATGATGACAGTCCGGAAATGTTGGTGCGAGAACTGAACCAAACTTTCAGGAACAG
>JAIUND010004683.1:0-11243 GCA_034699125.1 Gisinianus flammeolus
CAGAATTTGAAATTAAGGGGCGGAGGAGGGGGGAGGGCGGGAAGCGCCGCAAACTGTTTTTTCGACATCTTTTTTTTTAAGTCACAGATTTCAGAGACGAAATGACGCAGCAAGATAAACGCAAATACGTTTGGGCCAAATCGGTTGAGATTTACGATAGATATGATTTCATGATCGTAGAACGTAAGGCCTGGCCAGGACAGGTCATCGAAAAGTGGTCCTAATATCTTGCATAACCCTCTGTATATATAATACATATATATACTTACCAAATAATAATAACACAGATTGTACATACTGATTTTAGATTGTCTAGATATCTCTCAAACTCAAGACAAACTGGTCATATGTCGTATAGTCATTCTCTCTCTCTCTCTCTGTCTCTCTCTCTCCAGTCTCCATACATTCGACGTTGGACAATCTTTTACAATGAAGCGTCCACAATGACAACGACAACGGCAACGAACGAGGGAAGCCGCGTAAAAAAAAATCCAAACTCAAACTCCGTCCCCAAAACTAAAAAAAAAAAAGAAGGCTAAATCTGAACGTAAACGTAAAACATTCTCTGTAAAGTCCAAGTCAAACAGGAGTCAGAAGAAAAGAAAGTCAAGGGAACAACTCAGCCTGTGGTAATTGTTTCACAAAACGAGAGGGAAGAAGTAAAAATTGTCATAGCTCATCCTTCCCCCCTCCTCCTGCAGTTTCTTTATTGAATTGACAAAAAAAAAGTAAAGATCCATATCTTCTACTTCTTCTTCTTCTTCTTCTTCTTGTTCTTCTTGTTCCACAGTGAAAAGTATGCACAAACTTCTTATCCCCTCCACACAAAAAAAAGAGTCTCTTTCTCTCTTTTCCATAGTCATAGTTTAGTTTTTTGGAGTTTGTACTGGAGTGAGTAGTGGATAGCTGGTAGGCGGTGAGCTCATCTATATACACATCCCAAAAATCTTCTTGTATTTCTTTTCTTTCCTCTGTGAAAGCGAGAGATGGGAAAGTGTGTGTGTGTGTGTGTGAAAGAGAGAGAGAGATGGGAAACGAGGAGACGGAGAAGGAGAAGCAGTTCTATCTCCATTGTAGACATTGAATTACATCTGTAAAGTAGTCTTCATGGACAAATTGTATGGATGGATGGCTGGATGGAGATGAAGCGTATCTCTCGCTCTCTCTGTCTCTCTCTCTCAATTCGGAGTTCCTGGCATCCTGACTCACGATCAACGGCAAGTATACAGAATATTGTACAGAGAATAGTGAAAAAGCGGGCGTTCATTGAGTCTCTCTCTCTCTCTTTCTCTCTCTCTTTCTCTCTCTCTTTCTATCTCTTTCTCAGTCTCCGTGTGTTTGAGTGGCCAACCCAACACACAGGAAAGGCAAAAGTGAAGAACATGAACGAATTTATTTAGTTTTCAACTGTGGGCTTCACTCTTTCTCTATATTTCTGGTGTGTAAGTTGACTGTTGGCTTCACAACTCACAACTCACAATTCTCTTCTCAAGTCTACAACTGTGCAAACTTTATACGAGGTACATGCGGAAAACTCAACTAGATTTGAGACTTTTCTTTGCATTTGCCGTCGCCTTTACATAAGCTTTCATTCTCTCTTCATCTTCATCTTCTTCATTTTTTGGAGTAAAATAAGTTGGACGACACGACATTACTCCCTACTCCGTATCAATAGAGCTGAATGAATGAATAAGATTATCCTTCCGCCTTGTTACACTTCCCCCTACTACACATATCTTATACTTTTCCCTCCTCTCCTCACTTTTCTATAGAACATTCCTCAAAAACTCAAAACTCGCTTATCAGGATCTGTATGGATTTCATACTCGATATAACTTTATTATACAGATATGACGATACAAACACACAATTCCTGTTCATTTTCTATATCTTCTCTTTCGGGCTGAAGAAATAGCTAACTGTAAAGTATAAACCCTCACCAATCCAATAATGCTGCTTAAGAATACGAATGACAATAAAGCGCTCCATTGTGGCTCACATCAAGTCAATTAATCCTTTTTTCCCCCGGACAGAATGGCAGAAGCACAAATTGTTTATTGAGGATTCAGATTCAGAAACCCTTAGAAACCCCAAAAGGCGGATAATCTTGGCAATTAAAAGAGCAAGCTTTTTTGGCATTTACATAAACGTATTCAGGGTATTTGTAGTCTCCCAATTTTACATTTTGATTGTGAATTGTACGTACACAAGTAGTTCCAAGAATCTGTGGATGCTAATGGACTGAATTCTCATTTAGAATAGGCTGTAAGGAGACACAGAATGGAAATTCCCAATAGGAATAAAATGAAAATGAAGAGCTCATCACGTATTCATCGTTTCCACATTTCCCCAATATCCTTTGAAACAACGAATAATCTTCTGGGCAGGCAAGACAAAGACAAAATACATACTGTGTTCAATCTATCTGTATTGTACATTTTATGCATCGATACATTTTTTCGGGGACTTGTAAATAGAGTAGACTCTGTAGAGAATTCCGAATTCAGTGTAAATTCTACATGACATACTATGTACAGTGGAGAAGGAGAAAGAAGAAGAAGAAGAAGAAGGGTACAATGGAAATATAACTTGGACTCCAAATTTCAATTTACACTTGAACTGTTAAAGGTTTCTTCTATTTTTTTCTCCTTTATCTTCTTTTCTCCATCTCTTTCTCTTTACATGTGTGATTGTGTGTATGTTCGTATACTTGAGTGATAGTCTCTCTCTCTCTCTCTATAGTTTTAGTTCTTGTTGGGCTTCTCGTCTTCCTCTGCGTTCTTACTTCTTAGGAGTTTCCTTTTGACGCAATTCCTCAAATTGAAGCTGGAAGGCAGTTGTGTAAATATCCTCAAGAAAATAAGCAAGATATATTACATCTAACTCTGAAGTATGTACAGTTGTCTCGAGACACTTTTCTCAAGTACTTTCATCATGAAAGTGTATCATGTACGATATACCTACAGATATAGATATAGATTATTATAGATAGAGCATGATCATTTCATGTGATGGAGAGAGAGAGAAAGAGGGGAAAAGAAAGGGTGATATGATAATTTGAGGGAAGAGTAGGTGAAACAAAGCATCTTCTTTTGTCCTGTCATTGTTACCAGGGAAATTCAATGAAATATGTGAAAACGTGCCGTCTCCCATATCACACACTCTTTCTCTCTCTCTTCCTCTCTTCCTCTCTCTCTCTCTTTTACCCGCACCAACCTAAGCTCAGCCTGGCTAATATTTATACATGAAGCTAACAAAGATACAAATAAATACACTTCAACTCATGTAACAACAACATCCTCCCCAATTACATTTACATTTACATGTACAATTACACTGGACGTCGCGTAGTTTCAAACTGTCCCATTTATTATAATACACGGAGAATTTTCATGTGTATGCAGGAAATTTTTGGCTCATTTCCTCATTTGTCAGGAGGACGAGTTGATTGCTTGAGCCAACTATATGAAACTGCTGGATCTTGATCTGGATCGGGATCTGTGCAGTGCATGTAAAATGTATGGATATTTCATATTTATGTATTACCTCTGACTTCAAGTTGTTGTTGTTTCATTGAGAAGAGAACAGTGAACAGTGAACAGTAAAGATGGTAAAGATGAGATGTGGCAATAAAAAGGAGAGTACATATGAAATATGTATATGATCAAGTGTGTAGACTTTCATTAATAGAGAGGGCGTGTGTTATTAGATTAACCTCCTGTTTATTAGAACATCCATAATTCCTGGTGTATCCGGAGCTGTGAAATGTGAAATGGGAGGAAGATGAAGTATACTGTATTCAGAACAAGTAGAGAGAGAGAGAGAGAGAGAGAGAGAGAGAGAGAGAGAGAAGTAAAGGTCAATGGTGCACGTTGGAAATGTGAACCTGATTGGGATTTGTTTTAATTTCAATTTCAAGCCATTTGCACATTGCTCCAACTCCACTGCCACTGTATACATTGTGTATCAAGTACAAATATTCAGAATTTCAGAGCATGGGAATTGTGTATTTGTTGGAGAGAGAGGATTCGAGTCATAGTCAGACGGTGGATAGCGAATAGCGGATGGCGATGGGAAATGATCAAATTAGTTTTCCTAATCCAGTTAATTTATGTTGATTGTTCCTTATGCAGTGCAGTGTGCAGTGTGTTTGTGTGTGAGCATTTGAAAATGTAAACATTGCAAAGGCACGTGCGGAAGCATTTATTACATAAAACATGCTACTCTATTTCTCTCTCTCCCTATCTTGTCCCTACATCTGGGCACTATGCTCCTCATTATTATTCAAAACTCAAATTAATTATTGAACTGTTTCGTTTCGTATCATGTGGAATGAGAAAACACACACACACACACACACACATTGAAGACAACAAAAATGGAAATTTGTCTCCTATGGAACCAAATGCTGCGGAAAATTGAAACACTGTCTTGTCGATCGACATCCTAAATTGAGAATTCTAAATTTTGATGTTTACATAGAAGATGTTGCCTTTATCCATGGGATAAAACAACTCAAGTCCTCAAGTCAACTTCAATTTGATAGCCAAGTGGGTGAAATATGGAATACTAAAAATACAAAAATATTAAATATTTCTTTGAGAGCGAGAAAGAGAGAGAAAGAGATTCGTATCACAAAGTGCATTCGGTTATTGAAATTGAAATTGAAAGGAAAAGAAAAGAAAAGAGAGGAGGGATATGAGAATGAAATGAAGCTCACAAGACTGTGGAGAGAGTGTTCAAATACCAATTCAAATTTTTATCGACTCATAAAAAAAAGTTTTGAATGGCTAAGTTCCTTTTGTCGTTCTAGTTGTCCTCGTACTCGTCGTCGTCGTGTTAAGTGTCTGTGGTTTCATTGTACATACGTACATAAGTATACGCAGAGGGAAACACAAAGAGAGAGAGAGACGGAGATGTGTGACCCGGGTGTTAAACAGGTTAAAATGTAGGTACAAGAGTTTCTACATAAAAATCTAGGGAACACAATGGGAAATCCAGGTGAGCGTGAAGTCATGACTAATAATTCTAATAATTTCGGACCCCACAGTACTAAACATTATTCATGAGAGATTGAGAATATCTATTTTCTATTTTTCCATTCTCCAACTCCAAGCAGTCACTATATGTAGTTGTTAACTATCTACATAATACATACACATATCCGTCCACGTCCCATTCCATTCGATTTCACCATGTGAACTATGTACAACCAACACGTTAAATGGTATATCCCCATTCACACACACACACTGTATCTGTATTTCCGTGCACAATACTCATATCGTACAAATATATGTAGATAGTCTTAGTTTGTGTAGACAATTCGAGCGAGTGGAGCAAAAAAACTAGAGAAAACGACCAGGGAATTTATTTACTATTCTCATAAACACAGCAAGGAAGTATCTGTGGATTGTGGATGGATAACTTGAATGTTTACCTACACTCACGTCCAAAGTTTAACCAACAGAGAGAGAGAGAGAAACAGAGAGAGACCACAAACACCTCTATCATCCCTCAATTTGTTCAACTCAACCACGGTCAAAGCAAATGATACACTCATGTAGGGTATACACAAAATACAAAACCAATCTCAATTTTCATTCTCCGTCTCGGTATTTCAATTATTAAACGTTGTAGGTACATTTAACGGAGGTATTTATATGTAGAAAGAAAAGGAAGGTGTAAGTGTAAATGTGTAAAAGATACTCTTCAATTATCTGTGTACATTTGCCTTTCTTTTACGAGTCAAACTTTTTTCGCAGGTACAATAAAAAACAAACCCCCTCACTTTTATAACTCTCATAACTCTTGTACAAATCACAAATGACATAAATATGTACAAAATATAGATAAAATTGTGTGTGAATTTGGACTGACTTTGAATGACGGATATAAATCAAATAAATAAATGTAAATGCTAAAATCCAAAATCCTCATTAAATTTCAGGATTCTCTGTGGTCTAAACTCTGAACTGAAGTCATATGATATGAACTGAGAGTAGTAACGGTGATCTATTCTACCATATTTATGTACATAATATGTACACAAGAATAAGGAACCCGGTTAGGGAATGGAAGGTTAAAATCCACATATAAAATACATTCATTTGGTATGTACACGGGATCACCCACGTTGTACTAATTGAAAGATGAAATGAGACTTATCATCATTTCAATGGCCCATAATACACATGTAATACAAGGGATAATTCTAGAAATTGAGAAAAAAATTGATCATTACACACTCCAATATGTCAACAACATATTTAGTAGCATGTAGTCTCAAGAGGAGTCGAGTTCCGTCGAGTTAAAGTATGAAGTAAAAAAAAGTAAAAAAGGGGCACAAAATACTTACAAAATGTATGGAAATGCATGGAAAGTTGTATTTAGATAAGTGCCTCTCCTACTGAGTCACTCCATACAAAAACAGTGAAATTACACAACATAAATTGTGCGGTAAACAGTGGGTACAATCCAACAGACACACACACAATTGCTGGTTGTATCTATAATTTTGTTGTTCATAAAGTCAGAGTAAGAGGAAACTCAATGTTTGCAGTGGAGGATTCATAATTCATGTGCGTACTGTGTTTGTGTGCACTGTGTGCACCGACTTTTTGGTATATGAATGCAAGTCATATCTGTATAATAATTCATCAATAAAGGTTTACCTTTTTGTGTCATGTTCCTAATATTTATACATATTTATATACGTTTCCCGTTGGAGTCCCATGTGATTATCATGTTATGTTCGAGTTTGAGTTAATCGTGCCGTGCCGAGCCGAGCTACAGCTACAGCTACACACATTAAATACACACACACATACACACACAGAAACACTCGTACGTACACGGGAAAAAAGGTGTAAACTAAAATCCAAGCAAGGGCAAGTTTATGACTTTGAGACTTCCACCACAGAGTTTGCCGTATAGAACTTTAGGACAGATAGTAAAAAAAACTGGGTAATCGCTTTTTGTTTGCTTATAGCTTTTTTCATTTTAGTATACACACGAATGTGGTTTGATTCGGTGTTTGGTCCGCTAAAATAAAATATTCCACTGTGTGTCTGTAAAAGTTCTTTGGATGTAGAAGAATATTTCTATTCATTGGAATTTACAAATTATAATGGTACTTTCTGCTTTGCATTAAATAGATTTTGAGTTTTCATGCTCGAAAAATATGGTAGAGGTAATAAACAAATTTGAAGACATTTGTGTTTTAAATTGTAAATAAATTTATCTGAATATCTAAAACAAGTCCATCGTTTGTCGTTTCTCTCATCTTTTGGAATGAAGAAGTCGGCATGGGACTTAACGGTGAACTATAGATTGAAATGATGACAATGACAATGGGGCTGCCATATCATGACACAGCACATTTGGTTACAATGATATGCCTAAGATATATATACATTGTACATGTTTTTGGGATCTGTCAAATGTCGATCCAAATGACAATGATGACTTTCTCGAGAGTAAAGTCAATATATGTTCAATGATGACATACGACTTATTTCTACTTCTTGAGCTCCTCTATTTTCCTATACCTACAGACTGTACATGCACATGATTCTCCACACATCCGCTCTCAAAGGTGTCTCACTCACTCTGACAGTTCTCCATTGGAAACACGTCTTTATCAATTATTATCCTTTGACTTGAGCTTAAGTTCCCCATTTATCCTGACATTCATCCTACTTTCTTTATTTACCACTATGTACATATAAAAAATACTATACAGATACAGAGTACGGAGACATAATCAAAATTACACAATTCAATTTTTTGATTATTGCATGCGCTAATCACAAGATAATGAAAGTTCAAGAAAATACGACTTTACTTCTTCTTTTTTTTTAGTCTCTAACCTGGGGTGAAAAAACTCGTCATGTCATCACTTCTGAATTTGAAGATGACAACACAGACAAACACACAGAAAGAGGACGAAAAGGCAAATTCGTTCGTTTATTTGTTTGGTAGTTGAAATACTGGATTTTTCCTTTGAATATTTCCACGACTGAATAATTCGTGTAACTTTATCTCAGAGCTGATTAGCAACTTCTCATCTGTTATCTAATTTTGTGTCTGTCTGACTGGCTGGCTGGCTGTTTGTGTTTGTGTGTGAAATGAGAATGAGAAATGTACACTTAGGTTACGAATGTGTACTGTGTGTTGTCATCATTCCAAATTCAATTCATGTCCCAGTTTACTAAATAAAAAAACGAGATAAAAATGCAGGTCTGTCCAGATGCCATAAGAGGAAATGTATGCAAAATTATGGTTATGAATTATGACCTGCGAAATAATGTCTACGATCCGATGAGACATTATCAATGTGCACATTACATTACACACATTTCACCCTGCACGAATAGTTTGGGAGTTTCACATTCAATTAGACAACTTTTTTGTTCACAGAGTGTGTAGAAAAAAAATCTGAGGAGATGCAGAATTATTATGTTATGTTATGAAATGAAATGAATAGAAACTTACCTGGGTGCTCAAGAGACAGATCCAGATGATCCATGAAGTATTAAAAACGTAGTTGTCGAAGAGGCGTGAAGATTGCATTTTTCTGTCTCAACTTTCCCTCACGGCAAAAGTCCTCTTCACAATATAATTTTTTTACACGATTTCTCCTTTCCCACTTTGTCTGCTGAGATTTGAAACTCAGACAAACGACAAAAGTTGTATATTCAAATCCAACGTCAAGATACACGATATTTTTTGTTTTGTATCAAACTGCCTGTTTTTTATTTTTATTTATTGTTCTCGTCTGGGATCTGGATGAAGTTGTTTTACTCGATTGATTATTGAGTAATATATAATGCGAATTTTTTTATATTAGTATAATTTTTTTTTTGCTAGGAAACTTGTTTTAATGCGTGGGTGAAAATAGTTTTACAAGAATTTAGCTGCTGTGCCAGTTGAATTTTTTTTAAACGAGAGAATCGGGTGTGGTAAAACTCTTAATAATTTTTTTCAATTTGCCATAAAACTCTGACACATCTCACATATCGCTTGCCGTCGCACAGCAAAAGGCAAAGCAAACTCTTGAGTTGTTTGCTGCGGCTGTATAAGGGAAGGGAACCACTCAACTATTATTATAGTCAATAATCCCAAACTGTTTGTGCAGAAAAAAAAGGTTTTCAACTTTATGACCTGACTCCCGGGACGCACATCTTATTATTATTATTATTAGTAGTAGTAGTATTATTCTGTCGTCCTCGATCGTCTTCTTTTCTTCTGCCTTGTAAATTCCGAGACTCACATTTTAAATTCCCTTTTGATGTATCCAAATTTCCTCGTCCTTCCCGAATGTTTTACATTTTACATTTCCACAGTACAGATAGTCAACATTTTTAGCAAACACTTTCGATTTCTGGATATTCAAGCTTGAACTTTGAATTTTAAGTCTTGATCAAAATGGTTCACCTGTAAATTAAGAAAAATAAATAAATTGGTTACACTACAACTAGTTTTAATTTATTCATTTCCGTCTGTATTTTGTCTAGAATTGTACATCAGTCATCAGAACTAGCATACAAATTTGAGGGGAAATGTTCAAGAGTTGAGAATGAAATGAAATGGATTTTGATGTAATTTATGGAGCTTGTCATTGTCATGTGGGGGCTCCGTCCTGAGAACAGAAAACAACTTTCTACATCATAGAATTTTGAAATTGAAGAGAGAGAAAAATGCGCAAACACATGAGAGAGATTCCAACAAATGAAACTCCATCGTCTTTCATTCCTTTCTCGAGTAATATAAAAGTCAGAAGTCGAATTCAACGGATCATTTCAAGGAAATGTGTGTTCGTTCACAGTCCACATACAACCGTCATATCTGGAAGGAAATCATTACATTACATTCGGTGGTTTCAATTTCAGGTTTAGACAGACTCTGGACACTGTGGACACAAAAAAAAACCTCCAAACTTGTGCTACCAACCATTTTTTTATTTTCCATATCGTCCATTTCCTCATTCAAATATTCCATAAATCTTTAAACCGTAAATCTGTGTGTACAGTAAATTGGAATTGACCAAAAAGAGTAGGTATAGAAAAATACAAAGAGAGAGGCAGAGAAATGAGAATTGTCATCTGGTGTTTTCATATACTTATTTAAACCATTCCACTTTCCATTTTTCAACTCTTTTAACTCGCCAATTCTAACATTTCCATTCAGCTTCACTTTCACATTTCAGACTGTTCGTGTTCCTTCATTCTAAGAATCCAAAACAAGTTTTGTTTTCGAATTATTTCCCCTCAACCATGACTTCAAGTCCAAAATCAAATGTATGAAATGAAAGGACGATTCATTTTGGAATATTGGAAAGTGGAGAATTCGGAAAGGTTATACCATGACGGAAGAAAACAAAACGGACGGAAGGAGAGGAAGGCGAATCAATAAAACGAAGAGATTATATTACAGAGAAATGAAATGAGGAAATCAGTTATGATATGACGGAGAGATTTGCGAGCAAGATTTGAGATTTTAAAAGATTTTGAGATCCGAGGTACTGATAATTCTCAGTTTTGTGATTAGAGGAAAAGAGTTAAATGGAATGAAGAGCTACGTCTAAATAAAAAAAAAAATTCCAATGGAATGGAACGTGATGTGGCTCGTCTGCATAACATTCTCCTTTTCCTTCCAGATTTCTTCGTTTTTGTCATTGGAATCAGAATGAGAATGAGATGAGCTGAGACTCAAAACCAGAACGAAATCCGTGACTTGAACTAAACCCAAAGCCGAAAATGGTAGAACATTGAGAGAGAGAGAGAGAGAGAGAGAGATTTTGGATTTGGGATTCTTTGCATATACAGTGTAAATGTAAGAAGGATTATATAATCATCGTAATAATAAGATTATTATTATTACTAGTGTTAGTATGACAGTGTATGAATTGAGAGAGGAGTGTGTACAAGTGTACAACTTCACTATAAGCCTTATTTGGGATTCCGAATCTGGATTATACGATATTTATATGTCTGCTTGTGTGTGTGTAGACTGTGACCCAGTAGAATTTATGTATACACATTTATCGTATGTATAGTATAGCATGGTCTAGCTGGATCTAGTGTACATTACGACAGTTACAACTTACTGTGAATAATTCTCTTGAAAGTTATCGTGGTCTTCCTCGTCGTAACTGCGGTGTCGTTCCGCTCAGCTTACAATCCTGAATTCGTCTCTCTCTCTCTCTCTCTCTCTCTCTCTTCTCTCTCTCTCTCTCTCTC
>JAIUND010004684.1:0-11240 GCA_034699125.1 Gisinianus flammeolus
ATTTTAATGCCATTCGGCATTTTATGCATTGGAAAATTATGCCCCGTGGAAAATTATGCCCCACTTTACCCCTATATGTACTTACTAAACATAAACAACAACAATGCGCATCTACATTCGGCACAAGTATTTATCTGTATAATTTCGAAACGTTATATCTTATTAGTTGGAAAGTAGTAGTATGTACATATAAGAAACAGTAGATAGGAATAGTTAATAGATAGATGTAATACTAATACTTATCCTTATCATTTTCATCTTCATCAAACATCATCGTACGCATTATGAAAATGATTGAGATTAGGCTAGGTTTAATACAGCTACCATCTGTAAATATGTCTCTGTAATAATAATATGCACATTTCATATTTTTATCCCATAGGTATATTAATATTAATTTATAATCATTAAATATGAGGTTCTCATACTGTTCTCATCGCGTCAGTTTTTGAGACTGCATATATATATTATATATATAAATTATATAATATGCATGTGCATTTTTACCTTTTTTAGTTGGTTATGTATAGCTGGCATTATTTTAAAAAAGTTGAACTATATATTCGTACACTGTATAATGCTCTATTTAATAATGGGTGCAATATAGTGTAATTATTATTAAAGTGGAAAAATCCAACTATATACCACCGATGTACTTGAAAGTTTTTTCCTTCACGAAAAGAGTTTTTATGATAATAAATAAAGAGAGAAGGCTTCACGTATAGTCGACTCGTCACAGAGTACTTACTGCTGCACAACGTTACATTGAATGTGTGTATTTCAGTCTCAGTGTATCTTTCGCCTTTAGTGCGTTGTGAGCAAGCTGCTATTTCCAAAACTCTATATATTTCATCTATTTATAATTTTTTTTGAATGATT
Source organism: Gisinianus flammeolus (assembly GCA_034699125.1). Taxonomy (NCBI): domain Eukaryota; kingdom Metazoa; phylum Arthropoda; class Collembola; order Symphypleona; family Katiannidae; genus Gisinianus; species Gisinianus flammeolus. The sequence goes on from JAIUND010004684.1 coordinate 880, forward strand.
GTTTTGTTTTCTACATAAAATAACAGTGCTACTCATCAAATTGGAAATATTTTACACTTATTATATAATTCGAATAATTAAAGTGCTTTGATGACGCATAATAATTAAATAACTTCTATTATAACCAGCAATCTAGAGTTGAAAAGTTGACTTTTCTCTTAAATTGTGATCCACGACATAGAAAGTGTGGAATTCATCCGGTGTTCGTTTATATTCTTTTTCTTTAAATTGTATGTACATTTGTGCTTTAGATTGTTGAATTAATTACTAAATTACAACCGACTGTTTTCAACAACAGAAAGTAGATATACAACTAGTATTATTAACCTTGTGAATATTCAACAGAACAGTATAATTACAATAAATCATTTCATCGTTATGATCAACGTTTAACGAAGTATCTGTATATTAATTCGCAAAACATAATTGAAACATCATGGTAAGATCATTATATTGATAATTAATTATAATACATGCAATGCATAACATTATTTTAGTATATTTGGTATTTTCATTGAGTTTTCGAAAGAGAGTCAATACCGGGTTTAATATATTATTATTATTTATATGTTTTGTTTGAATACTATAATATTATTATACTTTGACCTTTAACCCTTTTGAAGTTATAGTCGTATGCAAAAAAGAAAGGCTATATTATTATATATATTGTTAGTAAAATGTATATTTAGTATTTATTACATCATGTAATTTACATGTATACTTTGATAAAACACATAGAACAACATAAAATTATGCGTGCTTGTGAAACAAATGTAAAGGAATTAAATAATGCAAACGGGGTCTTTAGCTTTTTTAATTGGCAAAAGCCTTTTGCTTTGCTTTAGGTTTTTGACTTTGCTTGAAATGCTTGTTCAAACGTAGAACTAATATATATTTACCTACGCAGAATTATTAAACTATTGATTTTTTTCTTGGTATATAATATGAATCATATACCACACGTAAGTATGGACTAAGCATTTATACCGGCAGTTGATAGTTACAAGTCGGAACGACAAAACAAAAATCGATAGCCAGGTGTACGAATCATTTTTATTTTGACCTACAGAGAGTTCATTTAAATTATTACCCATTCCAGGTACCCGAAATATAGTAAATATACGCATATATCGACTATAGTACCTAGTGCTTCTGTATGATACATATGTGCATGTTCACAAGTATATGTGTTTGAAAGTACTTTTTTAATAACCAACACGAACATATACATACAACTGACGATTTCGTCAGTTTATTAAACTGAGAACACTTATTTATAATTACTGACTTGGTTTTATTTTGTGGATTTTATAGATTCTTGTCGACCAACAAGGAGAAAAAATTGACATCAACCCAAAACAAAAAGAGAGTCTGGATCATAATTATGATGAAATAGATCCAGATTCTTCGGACAATGACGTCTATAATGAAGCAGATTTAGATATGGAAGGAAATAATGAACGTGACTTTTTCTCGTTACCATCCCTCGGTTTAAATTATTTGAATAACCTCAACTTGAACCTTAATTTAAATATCAATTTAAAAAATACATCCCTTTGGAGAATTTACGAAAATAGCTTTAATACACTCAAGCCTGGTTTCCCACTAAACCGAAGAGGTGGTGACGACGCGCTAGACGACTTGGACGTGATCTCGCAACATGTTGACTCGAAGACTTGGTTTGAATGGTTTGACTTCAAACCTGAAAATTTTGCCCAAACTTTGGAAGCACTCAGACAAACTATTACATCCAAGGACTTTGAATCAATTGAATTTGATGATTCCTTGAGTACTAAATCTAAAGAAGCTGAAATAGATGATGCGGGTAGCGAATCCGATTGTGAAATTGAGAATGAAGAATTTTGGGCATCCTTCAAGACGGAAGTGGATACAGAGAAAGGTCGATTGGTCTCAGAAAAACCACCTTTGAATCCTTTTTATCATCGCTTGAATCTGACGTGGTATGACAAGATCAAGGTACAGTCGCTATACATATCATGAAAATTTGTTAATTATGGCCATTTTAATTTGATTAGACTCTTGTTTATAGTTGGTCAAATCAAATTCTTAAAAGTCAAATTACCTCTAGCTGTAAGGAAAGATTATTGGATGTATTCAATAATAATATAGAGGCCGCATAATATGATTGTCGGTTTTCCTTGTGAAAATAATGTCGAGTATGTATCGAGAGTATAGCAAAGTATGCACAAGCCATTTCATACATTCATTGACCTTGCTCATCGTTACCCTACTTGCTCTCATTATGATTTCACATTTTAAATCCAATCTAATTTAGTTTTGTCTGTCTGATCTGAGATCAAAAGGGAATTCCAAATTAATTCAATTAATGTGACCATCGACATCCTTCACAGTCTAGCTATGATTAGTACACTAATAAAAATATTGGGAAAGATAATTTTTAAAGAAAAGTGCTATTATTGAGGAATAAAATAAGAAACTGTAGAATGGGGCCTAATGATTGTAATTTGTTTACTTTGTTTTACAGATTGGACTTTGCACAGTGACTTTATTTCCTTTGCGTTGCATAGGGATTTTCCTTTGCCTTTGCTTTGCCTGGTTGCTCGCCGCCATTGGAATGACAGGTAAGTCAAACAAAATATTATAATACTTACGTCCTTTTACCAGAAAGCAAAGACTTTTTCAACAACAATTTTATGTAGTAGGACAGTTGGTGAAGTAAAGCCCTCAAAAGACATGTATATTTTTGCATAAAATGTTTTGAGTTTGATTGTTAAGTAACAATAGAAATCATAAATAGTACGTACTATTTAATGATACGAACCATATTGTTGTGAATCAACAGGCTGCACGTTCGAAGATGTCCAAGCCAAACCACTGTCAACTTGGAGAAGGTATGTAAACCACTATAGCCAGAGCTTGTTTTTTATTTGACATTGAAAAGGAAATTTGGTACATCGTTGTACTATGTAGTTTATACCATAAACATAAACTTTATAGTATAAACGTTGTAGATATTACTTATAGCTAGAAATCTTTTCGATTAAAAATTTACAACTCCATCAACTGGTGTTTGACGTTTGTATCCCAATAAGTAAATATTCATTTAAATTTGTTGTCCGAGCTGGAAAGGCCTTAAATCTATATCCGTTTACGTGTTTGTGATAAAAAAATTAAAAATTGTCATAAGACTTATTGGAAAATGATAAAAGTCGTCCATGTCAGTGTATACAGCATGTTATGCATTAATAAAAATAAAAGGCCATTCAAGCAAATGCTTTATAGAATTATATGTACATGTAATTTATGTACATAAATATCGCTAAATATTTTATCAAGAACTTTGAACTGAATATAGTTTTTTTTTTTTCTAATCTTGGTAATACTTTTTTGTAAAAAGAATGAGTAACACTAACTAACGTGTTACTAACTAGTAATACTGGAATTATTTGACGTTCTGGTAGACAAAATAACAGTACTTCATATTTCTGAAATTGTTATATTTTCTTTTATACGTTTGCAGCCTTAATATTATGTCTCACAAACCATTGATGTACCAAATTATTCCCAGTTACTTTAATATGTACATGCATAATTACGTATGTGTTGGTTATTATTTTAATGTATAGGCGTGTGAGATGGTTCATCGCAAGATGTGTCATGAGATCGCTCTTCTTTGTTTGCGGATTCCATTGGGTTAAAGTAAAAGGAAAACAGGCAGATCGAAAAGACGCACCAGTTCTTGTTGTAGCATCACATTCATCTCTATTTGATGCGTTTCCATTGATCATGATGGGAGCTCCAAGTGTCGTAGCAAAATCAAGCGTCAGGGGTATTCCGTTTTTTGGAAGTAAGTTGAAAAAAATTGATTGATGTTATATGTCTGGTTTGTGTTCTTTTTGTGCTCCCTTTGTATACCTCTGTATTTATTTTGCATCGAATGTACAGCTCCACATTTTTCTTATCAATATGTAAATCATCATCTTATGTAATATAACCTATACTTGTACTATATAAGTTTAAATTTAAGCAAATGTCATCGATGTGGATAAACTTTGGACTTTCAGTCATTCCACAATTTTCGTGCAAACATTTACAGATTATTTCAGGATCATAATAGTACCTTTATTTCGATGCCAAGAAATATGAGATGGTACAAATGCAAGTTGTGACATTGCAATAGTATTATGAAGGAAAAAGCGTAAGCTCAGCCGTTGTTTACATAAATAGACAGTATGCAGTGAGAGGTTACATGGGAAAATCTACGGCTTCATCATGGACTTTTCATATCTCATGTAGGCTAACACAAGATTACGGGCTACTGGGTAATGGGAAATTGTGTTATAAGGGGCAGGCGTATAGGATGAGCTGTACAAAGATCCGATTAAGACATATTTGTAGTAATAAATACTAATGAGTACAGATATTTGCATACCAATTTGATATGTCAACAACATGGAAAAATCCTTGTGTATCTTCAAAAACAAATTCTATTGTGTTTGAAATGCAAAGTTTCAAAGAAATCTTAGCAAGGTTGATCAATAGTCACAATAACTGATTGTGAGTCTAATTGTTACTACAATCAGTGCTAGGTAAGGTAATGTAATTTGTGCATGTTTGTTGGTCTACAATGAAATTCCTATTTCATGAGAACGTATTAAGTACAAAGAATAAGCAGATGGGATATTGTGTAGTAATATGTATACTAACAATAAGTATTATTCTGTAGTACTTACTTCTTCCCCCATGTCTTTAAGTTATTACAAGTATTATATTTACTATTATTAATCCTTTCAGAATTGGTTGACATGACTCAACCTGTCTACGTCAGTAGAGAAAACGCTGAATCAAGACAAATGTCAAAACAAGTAATCAACAATCGTGCTCAATCGACAGAAGATTGGCCGCAGATATACATTTATCCAGAGGGGACTTGCACGAACCGTACTTGTCTTATTTCCTTCAAGCCTGGTGGGTTTGCCCCAAATGTTCCAGTTCAACCGGTATATTATTATTATTATTACTTCAATTTCTTGAAATTTAATTTTAATTAGTTCCCACATTCTTGACAAGTACCAAAAAAATGAGTATGCCTGTTAATTATTTCGTATTTTTTTAAAAAAATTAGGTTCTACTCAAATATCCAAACCGTTGTGATACTATCACCTGGACTTTCGATGGAATTTCTGCGTAAGTATTCTCTTACTTACCATGATAATGTTGGTTTAATGTCACGAGAGTTTCCAATTTATGCAATGCTAAGCGACACAGAATGTAGGTAATACTCAATTTATGGCTAAACTTTCAGGTTGCAATCATTCTGGCTTACATTATCACAATTTGCAAACTTTCTGGAAATTGAATATCTTCCCGTGTACGTGCCGAATGAAGAAGAAAAAAAGGATGCAAATCTATTCGCCCATAATGTACAACAAGTCATGGGAAAGTATGTGGACTTAGATTACCTATTTAACGTTTTTTTTAAATTGTACACAACCTTAATTTGCATTTGAAAGATAAAATTGTATAAATAAGTACTTACGTTAGTGTTTTTTTGCCATTCAAATTTATAACATATGTATTGTTTTGTTTTGCAGAGCTTTGGGGATTCCCGGAATGGATTTTTCATATGAAGACGGGCTTACAATGGAGAAAATGAGGTCAATGCCTTTGTGCCAACGACTGCAAGTGGTTTGGAAATCGCGATCGAGCCTAAAGTAAGTCAAAATTGTGAACCACATAAAGTCGATATGTACATGTTACTAATTATTTTTCGACATTACACTAAGAATTGTTTTAATCCAATTTTTCAGGTTAACTAATAATCCATCGGACTTGTTGGTAATAAAAAAGAAAATGAAAGGATCAGATGCAGACTGGGAAATGGACATAAAAGAATTTGCAGCAACTGTTAACATTTCTGAGGATGACTCTGAATTACAGAGTTTGTTTCAACTTTTCGACAAGGTAAATTGATTTACATTTAAATTGAATTGATATAATATTAACTTTATAATATCGAGACTCGAATGTCTGGTGCATTGTAATACTATAGATTTTTTCTGTATGTATTTGTAGGAAGGAAAAGGGATGATGAACTTCAGAGAGTACATTTTATATGTTTGTTTACTTCATCCTGGTGTGCTGATAGAAAGAGTCGTCCAGGTTATCTTTTTGGTAAGTATCATAAATTCATTTTGATTGTATTTAATATAAACGATCAGAAAACGTAAGCACATATCTTTATTGCACTAAATTATTTTGCATATATACTTATATATACAAGATGTATATATATTCTGTTTTCGAATCATGTCATCCTGTATACGTACTTCTTTTGTTTGGTGGATGATTGACTGTTTGTAAAAACAAACATGATTTATCTGCATACATTCATGAGAATGAGAATGCAGGAGTTTTATGCGCATCACATAATGCTTAGGTACATGCACAAAGTACCCATGGATTTTTATTAATTTGTCTTTTTTTTCTCCATGCAGATGTACGGAAATGCGAGAAGATCAATGAGCAAGGCCTCGTTCATCAATTTCATGCAAAACCTCTTTTATATGAGTGAGGAGGAAGCCGAAGCTGTCTTTTTAAAAGGAGCCAAGAGAGCAACTGATCAATCTATAATCTATATGGGTAAAATAATTTTCTCTGACAAAAGTGATAAAACAATACTGAAATGATATCTCCTAGCATTAGTGTATTGGCCAGGTGCAGTGCATGGACAGCTTTGAATTAATCGATTGATAATACAGCTGTATGTTCTATGGTGTTCATTGGTATATGTAATACATGTGTATTTTGTGACCTTGATTTCAGATGAGTTCAAACAGGCGCTAAGGGTAAGGTTGGAATTTGCAAAAATGTTTGCGATGGAAGCGAAAAAACTCATAGACGAATATCCACCAAAACACGTGGTCCCTTCACAGTCAATCCCTTCCAAGACAAAAAAAGAGTAGTAAGTACGTCTTTCGATTAGTGAAATAGCAAGAACAAATAATAGAATGTACATGTATGATTATCCAGTTTATATATTTTTGAAAAAATATTCGTACTTATGGCTAATTTATTTACATGACAAATCAAATAACATCGTATTGTACAACGTAAAATTATAGATTTTAAGAGAATGGATATACATACATATTACAAAAAAACACAACGTGTTAGTTCAGTCCATATTGGCATATAAACACACCAAATATTAGTCCCAATGATTGTAGTAACTATTTTTTAAGGATTACGAGTGCATGTGTGGTTACGTATTTTAATCTCTAATGTATTATACGGAATAGTAATAAAAAAAAGAGTTGAAATAATATTTTAAAGTATGTTATTGTAAGCAAAACAGTTCCTTTGATTGTTTTCACCATCGTATGATATGCAATATATATGCGCTACGTATTTACATGGTGATTTAGTATGACTCAACCACTTCAGTTATTTAATATTTGACGTTATTTTCTTGCTTGCTCTGAAGTAAGATGTTTACAAATCTGTCGTAGTGAGTGACTGGGATCGAAAATGAAAAGGCTTTAAATATATTTAATATGTGCTCATCTTGTCACGCGTGTAAATTAATTATTTATGTACATATATTTCTGATAAAGTAAGAGTGTTTGCTATTTAAATGAGTCTATAACAAATACGAATGTGTTGCAAAAATCCCAGTTGCTTATAGATTTAATGGTATTTATTTTGACTCATTATCAGTGATATAATCTTGTGGTACGTATAACGTAGAACTATTCAGATGTTTATCGAGTAAAACATTATTTGCACTGTATGATAGATGTATATATTGTAGGATGGTAATCCACACATGTTGTGCGAGACAAGACGTAAAATTCGGATAAAAAAATTTCTCGAAAAACTGTCTATTCAATTACCAATTACTGTAATAATATTATGAACTTGAAATGTTAGACGCTCGAAGAGCATTCAAAAATGGAATTTGGTTTTTTGAAATAACAAAAAATCATGCCTCCCAATTATTCTCAATGCTTGTCAATGTTACCCAATTATATGTAGCAAAACTGGGGTTAGTATAATAATTCTTGTAACAAGGGTAGACTTTATGGCTTTTAGTCAGTTAACAAAGCAAAATGTTTTATTATGTATAGCATATTAAGACGTATTTGTATGAAGAGAATCAAACAGTTGTCTCAAACGGCCTTGATTGATTCTACGAATGATAATGTTTTGTCAACTTCAAACAGTATAATAATGTTATAAACGATGTAATATATTCTTTAAACATCCATTTGGATCAAGCTTTATTGCCATTTGTTGTGTTTAAATGCATCAAACTATAGGCAAATGTACATTTTACATTCTACATTTTAAAACTTTTTAGTGTTTTTTTTATATAGCGGGGAGTGGTATACTAAATAATACATACCACCATTCAATGGAAAGAAGTAAACGTGATACTTTGTACTACAAAGTTTGTAGTCATATTAATAGTCGAGAATATTTCATAGCTCTGAAACAAATTTCGGATTGAATTCATATGAATGACTATATTAGCCAGTGTTTCGATACTGGATTATTTACTAAAACAATTTTCCCCGATACTTTAATATTTACTACATAGTTGAGAACGATACATATTATTTATGTACGGACTATTGTAATACGAGGAATTCTCATTGAGAATACATATACAGGTAATACTGTGCCTGTGTAGTCTCCAGTATTTCCAAATAATACTTGACGACTTTCAAATCATATTTATAGCAAAACAAAACAACTCTCCAATGGCATTCCTGATTATTTTATACATATATTTTACATCCATTACAACAAATGTGTATTTGGGATCGTATGCAACTAGTTGATTCCAAAAGACAATTAATTTATATATATTATGAAAGGCGTCTAGTAATATTTTTCACAATTCTTGAATAAATTCTTGAATATATATTTGAAACTGGAAAATCAAGAGTTCTATTTGCATTGTATATGAATCAAAATCGTCCTTGTAATATTCGTTCTACTATTGTATCGCGTGATTTTTGTGATTTTTGTGTAGCTGTAAATTCTGTAATTTTGATGTAAAATGGCGAGAATTTGATTCTAGAATCCTCGTTGTTACTCTTCGGGGTTACATGTTTCGTTACGAGATACGTTTTATTCCCTAATCTGTCTGTCAAATGTATGTCTGCTCGAAATGTTTGTCAATGACGGTTCTATATTTTGGAAATTGCATACGCGAGTATGTAATATACTATATATATAATTGATACTCCATTTGTATGTCATTGAAGATACTTTTTACTGAGAAAATACTCTAAAAAAATATATGCTTCCTGAAAAACTGAAAATTGTTACATTTACCACAAACCATAACGAATTATATAGTAGACAAGTATGTACATACTGGTAATAAAATACAATACTTAAGTCAAATACACTAACTACATACACTTGTTTTCGAGTATGCAAAAGACATGCATAGCAATATCAACTACTAATAATGTACTATTTTTTCTAAATGCAATGAAATGAAATGTTACACACGTAGTAATAATTGTATGGATAAACAAATTGAAAAGTACCAAGTCCCGAGCAAGATAGCAACCTTGTTTTCTTAATGGTTCCCTTTACTCTTTAATTATAATTTGTTTGTATAACAAGTACTTATTTTCCTACTTTTTTCTTGATTCCAGCAATCCATTTGTATTTAAATTTGTTGTCCTGATTTTCCTAATTCCGTTACCACAATTTCAGTGATGTTCATTGTATGTAATTGTAATGAATGTTGTACACACATATAGACTAATAGAATTTCGTTTGTCATGTCTCTTTACATTGCGTAACAACAAACAGTTACGGAAAAAGTCTCAAAAATGTAATGGGTATAATATGATATGCATATTATTTAATTATTTGACAGCCACAAACTTTCAATGTCTGATTTTTCTGAAGCACTACAGTGTAAATAGTTGTAGCATGTTACTAAACACGTATAAAAGTATTTCAGATTTATCCTAATATTGTACGTAACCTATTTTTATGATGTAACTTTTATCGTACACCAAAGTGGAAAGTCGAATAAATTGAAAACTAAACAGTCCCAAATCATTCTGTGACATGTCTCTTTAAAATTGAAATATGCATGTTTCTTTGGTAATTGGGTACATAACTATAAATAATAGATATTTCAAAGCAATCGTAAGCTTTATGTCACAATAATAGTAGGATGATCATCGTGTCATATCCGAAACTACACAATTTTATTGCAGATATGTGTATGGACGGACATGGAACTGTGAAGGTATTATTATTATATGGAGTTGTGAATAAGAAAACCCGCCGCATGTCCGTATCTAGAAGCCGAGATATTTGGGTTTTCCTTTTTGGCCGCTTTC
>JAIUND010004685.1:0-11240 GCA_034699125.1 Gisinianus flammeolus
AATCATTCCATTAAATTTCTCATCTTTTTTTGATACTATGCAGTGATTTTGGCATTCCTATGTGCTGTAGATTGCGATTGCGTTTTGCTCCTCGATCCGTAGTACTGTGCGGCGTCAAACTACAGCAAATGGCAAATTAATTGAATGCATAGTTTAGGAGTTTCCTTTCCAATCTCATCAATATTGTTGATAGGGTTAATTAAGGAAATTTTCAGCTAAAACAAAGAGAAGGTCTTCATAACTGCGGAAGGAAAAACCAAAAAATTTGCTCGTTCTGTATAAATGAAGACTGTCAAAACGAGATGAAGAACATAAATTGTCATCTTTTGATTATGCCATTATGCTGATTTCGTTTGTCCAGGCGGAACTATATGATTGGTGCGTCTGGTATTTATTTATAACAATCTTCTCTGTTCTCCACAGAACAGAACGCCTCAACTATAGATTTTGTTCCAAAATCCTTGACATATTTTTTTGGTCTTATACAAAAAGCAGAGTGATTCTATACCGAGTATAAAATATATGTGGATTTCCTTTTTCCCCACTTTCAATTCCTTGAGAATCAATTGTATAGAACTCCAGAGTCCAGATAACTCGTTTCATAAACTCGTAATTTCGTCACCAGATCATTTCTGGATAGTCCAAATGCAGAGGGAACGTAAATTTAATTCAACGGATCTTTTGCTGTCTGTGGATTTAGTCAACTAATTTGACATTGAATTGAATAGTTTTCAAACAAATGTCGAAATGCCATTTAATTTGAAGTCATTAAAAAGGAGAGATTTCCATTACAAAATACGCCGTTCAAAAACCAAACACGAATTTGTGTCATTTCAAACGCCAATGTAAATGTATACCCACATGCAGGTTTTTGACATATCGTCGGCCTAGTTCCGAAAGGTTCCATATTTTTTGGCTACGCCCCCTTGTTAATGTAAATCAACTACAATGCCCCGCCCATGAAAAAAATATGGAACCTCTCGTAACTAGGCCGACGATATGCCGTCTGGATGGTGAAATCATGCAGCCGTCTTATATCTATAAGTTGAAGATCACTTTTATTTGAAATTCTTTTAGGAAGACAAAAGCAATCGAGTTTACATATACTTAAGATTTATTTCTTCATTTGTTCTAAGCTTTCTGAAGCGTGCAAAACATGTAAAATTTCAAAAAGGTTTCTTTCTATATACATTCATAATTTCAGGGACTTGCTGTGTTAAATACTCCGCTAATGTCTCCATTTAATAACATAACATAAATTATATTTCCGTCAGACATTTTCTGATGCTCAAGAAATCTCTTGACTTGAGCGATGAAAATCCATATTTAAAGCTTTATGCTCAACCTTAACGCCACTCAATACTTTGAACTTCTATGCTTTATTCAAAAGACCGAAAGAATGTTTGATGTGTTTTTGGCGTCATTCAATTGGTGGACGGAAACCCTTCAGGTTCAACTACGCATTGGCGGTTGAACTTGAATGTGAAGCCCCGATGTAAAGCATGAGGTCAAAGGTCAATACAATTTTCAAAAGAATGTTCTCTTTTGTGTATTTGCTTACATTAATTCCAGTCAAATGTTGTCATTTTTTTTATTATTCCAACGTTTATTTTCGGTTACCTACTTATTGTGTTTTGGCAAAATATTCACCAAATAAACGTGCCCCACACAGTCCAAGATTTGTCTGTGGCTGTCAATTTAAGTGTGGGTTCAGTGAATTTTTTATTAATTAAACCTATATACGCCACACGACTTTTTCTACTCGCGTTCTAAAATTGTGTACGTCCACATTATCGTATATATGTTTGTTGGGAAATTCTTGTCTTCAGGCTTGTTGCGTGTATTTTTTGTTTTCAAATTAAATTACGGTATACATCTACATCTATACGAATCAAAATAAAAACATAAAATCTACCTATTGAAGTACATGGAAACTGTGAAACAAATTACGGTGTGGCGTTGACGCCACTTGCCAGTTTTTGTCATGGCCTTGGGAACTTCATTTATTTAGGTTAACAGCAGGTTTTGTGTCTGCATCCTTATATAGTGTAATCGTCACCGCTTCCATTTGCGTGCACGAAACTGTACACACTCGAGTATAGATGATTCTGTGCGGGCTTGAATCTGAAACTTGTATTTTCGGCAACGCTTCGACGCCGTTTGAAATAATTTTGAGGTTGGAATGAGTTCACGTTTGTGGGGGATGTACTAGCTAAACGCAAATCAATCACATCTGGAAATAAATTTTAAAGGCCCTTTGAAGCCAGATTTATATTTTCAAATGATTTATATATTTGTATAAAAATATTTTCAAATGCGTTCCGTTCAAATCATGAATTTATCATCAAATCCCAACCAGATTTAAATTTGTTATGAATTGCATTTGGATATTAAAAAGACTTCAAAGTTTTGTTGTTTTCTGTAAAGGAATGAGAGCCTCAGAGCAGCCTGTGTAATATCTCGAACGAAAATAATCTCTTGCTTTTGTGTGCTCTCTATAAACTTTCGTCATTGAAGAAGTTTTGAACGGCGATGGATTATACTTAAAGCCGATAAAATAATAAATGACTGATTTTTGCATTGGCTTTTTTATTGAATCCTCTCTCAGTTTTGACACTTGTATACCACTTTGTGTGGTGTTTGACGCACCCTTAGAATCGTGAACAAAAAGAATGCTCGGTGACTGAAGTGGCGTCCACAGTCAAGCTTATCGTATATAATTGAACTTTACAAACTTTAAATCTGTTACCGTAATTTCCATCGGGATCGGATTTCAATGCGAAAACTTCCATTTAAATATGAAAACTTCATGTACAGATACAGGTATATTTTAGTGAAGAATCCGAAGAAATGCAGAGGAATTTTGATAAAAACAAAATGCATTTTCATTTGTCATTTGGACGTCGCACGTTTAAAAATCCGTTTCATTCAAGATTGCGTCGCTACATTTGACATTATTGGCAGATAATTTGTACTTTGCTGACCAGAGGCTATTTTAACATGTTAACTACGTACAAGTTACTTGTACGTAGCCCTTTTCACTTGTACATAGTACTTTGCCCTTTTGAAAAAGGTATTTTTGATTTGAAGGGGCACTCCTGAACTAAAAGGGCACAAAATTTTCTTGAAGGGCACCAAAAGTCTACAACAAATTAAAATTGACAAAGTCTCCCAAAAACGTTTTGGCTCGCTGCGCTCGCCAATGTCATTTCCAACCAATCGAATCAACAAATACGCATGCAAATATCTATGTTTAAAACTTAACCCTCGTAATTCCTTTAAACATTTCTCTTGAAATACAATCAGTTTAAATTTTTCTGCTTCGTTGCTCATGTTTTTCCTTAAATTCGTCATGTAAGTTTTGAATGTTAAAATTGAAACTCTTGAATTTCAAGGATTTTCGATTAATGAATTTCGTTCACTGCTAAACATATGCAGTCTTTTAAAAGTTTCAGTGGTTTTGGAAAAATTCAATAAGTTTTCAATGACTTCAAACATTTTTAAACCATAGTAGCGTGAAAGGTCTAATTTTCAGCATAACAAATTCAAAACGTGCTTATAACAACAATTTTTCGAAGTACCTTCTTAAAAAACCTCCTCTATAAAAGTTCCCTTTTAAAAAAATTGGGGTATCAAAAGTGCTCTTTTTAAAAAATTGGAGTGTCAAAAGTGCCCATGTGAAACAAATTTGTACGTAGTGACTTTTTGCTAAAATAGCCTCTGTTGCTGACTCATATCATATAGCTTAAAGTATTTAAAGTGTTTACAACAAAAACATTTGTCCCTCTGACGACGCGTCGTCAGACGTCGCGACGTCTGTACATTTGTCAATTCATTTGAGGGAAGACAAGTTATGAAATGCATGTGGACCAGACTTTATTTTCTCCGTTCGAAATGCTTCCAAAATGCGGCAAGTTGTATTAAACGGCGTTGAATTGCAACAATTGAAGAATTAAAAGGAATTACTATTTTGCAACAGTACCTAGTCAAATTTTTATTCACTCCTGTCATCGGCAGACATGTCTCACAGTGCCAACAATATCAAATATATTATGAATTACTCCTATTTGCATTGACAATCATTAGTACGTATACATATAGATTATAAATCAACATTACAAATAAATCCGCCATACATTGTAATCATGTCTTTAGATTATACAGTTTAAAAAAACTTTTATCATTCTTTATTCTTTCATTGAATAAAGAAACTGCATTCATGCATCAAAGCGACAAACAATTTGATAATGCTCAACATTCAGCATAAGTTCTAAAACAAAACTCACGCAGCTAATTAAATAATTGACGACTACTCCAAATTTTCTAGAGCTTCTCATTCTCTCATTTCGTTGTTATTTTGATGTGGGATTTGGATTTGAGTTTATAGAATAAGAGGAGAAGGCTCACAGGACTTGTTTCAACATGAAATCCACATAAAAATGGGGACGGCGGCCTCTCGCTCCACACCCAATGAAATCCGCCCAAGCTCATGAACATTGGTCGAAATGAGATCCGATCGGATCCATTTTTATATACATCCGACTGCAAGCAAACTGTCTTTACTCATGAAATTTTCTAAGTTAGTAGTCCAATTAAAAACTTGTGAAAGCACTGGAATTGCCGTGTGATGACGACCGGGGCTGTAGCAGTTCAATTCCCTTCCGTTTCCGTCATGCGTTTAAGTTTAAACACATGTTAAAGTGCAAGTTTCTATCCGTACACAAATAGGAGCCGAGCACTATATATATTCTCAGATCCATTTACATTTGCTCCATTCATTTTACGTGCCCACACACTACATAAATATTAAAGAGGAAAATCAAGCAAAACATCAAATGAATTAAATCCCCGTGTAAAATATATGTAATAACAGATTCTGAATGATTTATGATTTAATTTGGTCTTGGTTTTGGGTTTTTTACACTCAAAACATGACATATGTTTAACATGTTTACGAAAATGTGGTTGGGTGCAATTTACGATCAAAATTTAATCAAAATTCAATTAATTCTATATACCTGTGTGTGTAAAAACTATTGAAGATTCCGTTGGGGGTTTTTGTACAAAATTGGAAAGTTATATTAAATCGGGGGTGAGAAATCACAATTTACAATTGAATTCTCATCGTCAATTTTATTATGTGAGAAATGTGATGCAAGTTGAGAATTTAAATTTTAAACGTGTGTGTGTGACTGTGTGAGCTTTCTCACAGCTCTACAAAAAAATGTCCCTTAAATTCCTACTCATTCTCTGCTTGTATTATTGTCAAACTCGGGAGCTTCTTGCGAGACAGTAAACCGTGTCCAAAGAAACTACCTATTTCGAGCTACAGTTTTCATAGGAGAGAGGAAGAGAGTTTTGAGACCATATTTCCCCTGTGTTTACATGTGTGCGCGAAAATCCGGGACTTTCTCCAGCAAAATATATTCCACCGTGTATCTCATAATTAAACAATGTATCATTATCATTTATTCAAATGAATCGATACAGTAATTACACATTTAATTCATATTGTGGTTTATGGTTTTACATATTTTCTAATTCTATACACCAAGAACATTTATACTAATACATAAAATCCACACTATACAATAATTCAAATTCAAATCCAAAGAGAAAGCCTTACAATTAATTGTAATTGTTACTAATTTAATTACAATGTTTTCCCTCACAACTACCGACGATTTTCCTCAAGTACAACGCTAATACACGTACTTTGTCACACTTAATAAGGAAAACTACAGACCATAGGCTATGAAAATGAAAAGCAAATAAAAGTACAAAAAATCCTAAATTCCTAAATACAAAATCAAAAACCACACGAAAATTCCATAGTAAAAAAACAATCATGAACAAACACCGTTTGTAAATTACCATTACTATTACTTTTACCTTGACCATTAATTGCGCGATTCCTAATATGTATAATTAATTTATAATAATTAATAATTATAAAATCCAAATTTCGTATTTAGAATTTCGTATATTTTCGAATACATATATATTTTCCGTATTTTCCTATCTTCCGAATTCAACACCGAGAAATTTCGTTTCGTATTAGTAAATGCGTAAGTAAATGCATTCAAACTCTTTTGACAACAAACAAGAAAAAAACAACGTCACATTCTCCGCTTCCGCATTATTAAATATTAAATATATAAATAATTTAAATATAATGTAGGTAAAAATGTGAAAAAACATACAAAGAGTTGAGAGTTGAGAGTCTAAAGTTTTACAGTCTAAATGTGATGTTTGGATAAATTAACTCATTTATCTATACAATAAATGCAAATGTAGAGAGAATTCCCAGTATTTCAGTTTTGCATATATTGCACTATACGAAAATTCTCTTCACGTCTTCTTTTCTTTTGATGCGTGTCGTGTGTGTGTGTGTTTCTTTCACATCTATTTATTTTCTCTCTCTCTCTGCTTTATTAGTAATGCAACATTTCCTCGAATTTCTGTGCCAGATTCATAGCCACTTGGTAAGAATTTCCCACGGGGGAAGTGAGCGAAGACTCGGCTCCTCCAGCCACTCCACTCATTTTCGACTGGATAAACTTGTCCAATATCCCAGCGCTCCCGGAACTATATACACAAAAATAAATGAGGAAAGAAAAAATCAATACATATTAAAATTAAAAATTGTACATAGCGTAAACAAAACATTGACAAAATATGTTTATAGATGAAAATGTGTAGAATTTGTATGTACCAGTATTTGATGATTCGGTCGAGCTCCGTGGAGCAACCGAGGGATTTGAGAGAAATGGACACAAATTCCGACTCGAAAAGTCTCATCGAGTCCAAAATGAAGCCAAATTTACTCGCAATTTCCTGGACGGCAGGGGAACTCCCGATTTTCTCTGTCATCCCATCACCACTCGGCTCAGCCAAAATTGCAAACCAACACAACAAAACGGCCACCATCACTTTGATTTGACGCTATACAAACAAATCCAAAACACAAATACAAATGCAAACAGTCAATTAATTTAAAGGCAAATATGAAAAACAACCTCAAACAGTCAAACATAATAAAAGAAATAGAAAATGTGCGTAAAATTTGTAGGTGTATAAAATATATAAAATATATATGCATATAAATAAACAAAAACCTCGAGACTTTCCCCATTGGATTTGGCTGTGGATTCCATGGACGAGCTGAAAACATGACCAAGAGCCTTCATAAACTCAATCGAGTCCAACATTTTCAATCGACAGTCCTCAAAATAAGCCAAATCTCGGATAATTTCTGGAAATTTGGGAATTTGAAAAAAAAAAAAACACACACACACACACAAAAAACATGAGAAAAATGAATGAATTTTTGCTAATTTGATTTTAATTAATTTACTTGCTCAATTTAATTTAATTATTACATAATTTTCCTTTTCATACCTAGAAAATGCCAGACGGTGTGTTGGAAGTCCTCCAAATGATTCTGAGGGATCCAAATGAGCCCTTGAACCAGGAAGTTCAAACCGCCCCAATCCAAAAACTTTTTCTTGATGACCGACGCTATATGTACAATCAGAATTTAATTATTAATGCTCACGATTAAAATATATTTAAAATGAAACTGGGACTCCATAATTAAACATTCTACTACATATCTACAAGCAATTAGCAATTATTATTAGGCGTCTACAATTTCGCTTGCCTTCTTTCAAGTCTTCGTCTGTCCAATCCCCAAAACTCTCCCACGGTCTCGTCACCCACACGTCCCAAAATCGAGTCTGAAAACACACACACAAAACCCACATGAAAACTATCATAAAAATCCTTACAAAATTAAAACTAGACTGAAATAAGTGTAATTAATAAATGCTGTAAAAATCCTCATACCGTCTCATAGAAATATTCCCAACAGTCAAACTCATCAATGTTCTCAATGTGTCGCTCTATCGTCTTGAGGAGAGTTTGAGTCAACTCCTCCGAATTCAAAATCCCACTTGTTTTTGCAATCTGAAATACAGAGGCGGCCGTTCTCCATGAATTAAAACTCAATTTCAAATCCCCAGCCCGAGACTGAATCCTCTCATGATATTTCCCCACCCACTCGGCCAATTTAATCCTCCGATTTCGGGTCTCAAATTCATCCGTGGACGAGTCGTCAATCATCTATACACATAGAAAAAATACAAAAGGACAATGTAAATTCCCCGTCCAAAAAACACATACATAAAACCCGATAATAACCGTTAAAACCCGGAGGATTTGTTCATTTTCATATGTTCTCACCGGCCCCATCGTCGCCATCATCCTCACACCGGGTAACAAAATATCCGCAGCCATCTTCTCCATGAGTTGATTCCCAATGAAATTACTCGCAATCTCAAGGACCCAATCAAAAAATTCCTTGAATTGGATTTTATGAAGGAAATCCTCTTTGTCCGGGAACAGTTCGGAATTGTCCAGCTGTTGAAAGAACTGGAAACTTTTACTGATTCCAAATTGATGGAAATCATACTCAAAATCCCCAATGAATTTATGATGAGTGTAAACACGAGCCATTCGTACTAAACTCAAATACTCGGACTCTTCGGATTGTGGTCCAGGATGGATTTCCAAGAAATATCGATGGATCTTCTCCAACATTTCTCCTCCTTCCTCCCTCGATTCCCGTATTAGATTAATTGCGAAAAATGTATAGTGCTTGTAAATCCCCGGGTCATTTCCTCCTCCGGTCCATTTAGCTCCTCCTCCAAATGCTCCAATATCTTTCTCCTTCTCAGCTCCATCCTTTTTCTCGCCATTCATCGTCAGACTCTCCACGAGAGAATCATGAAAGACAGAGAAATTAAAGAAACTATAATTCTTCTCCACATAATTGACGAATTTGAGTAGGAAATTCCCATCGGAATTGACGGTACGATGAGCCACGAAACTAAAGATGGAATTGGTCCAGTCCTTGGCCAATCGATGAACTCGGATTTCCCAGGAGGGGACGAACGTGGTGAAGGCCAGATGATCCGTGGAGTTTTGGGAATTGATTTCCTGGACGGAAATCACAGAGTATTTCTCCAGAGTGGCGAGAGCAGATTGAATGGCTGGGGAGACGTGAGAAATCTTAAAGTCCCGGAGGATCCTATGAGTCAGTTTAATATTCTCATAGAAGAAATGACAGAACTCGACGGAGAGACAATCCGAGGGGAGAAATGCAATGAGATGGAGGAGCTCCAGGATGGCGGGCTCATGGACTACCCGGGTTTTCATCCAATTCTCCCAAATGGTGGAGAGCAGACGATCAGTCGAGGACGGGAGGCTCTGAACGAATTCCTTCTCACTATTCCTTCGGAATTCCTCCAGGTAATTTTGAAGGATGTTGAAGAAATCGGGGAAGTCTGTATTTTTTTCGGAGCGATGGAATCGCTCGGAAATGTCCAAAGCTGCCAGATTTAGAGCAAGTGGGAAACCACGGAGTAAATCCCCGAGTTGACCTATCAAACTCGCATAAATCCCACTGGTTTCCTTCTCTTTTTCCTTGTCCTTCTGGTTCATCTGGTCATCATCATCTCCATGTCCATGTCCATTCTCATTCTCATTCTCATTCTTGCTCTGAGTCTGAAGGAGTTCCAGCTCGGAATTCAAAGTCTTCTCCAGGAATTCCCGGGTTTCTTCCTTGTCGAAATTGGAGAGCTCCACGATGGACGGGATTTGATTCCAACTTGAATCCTTTGAGCTCGTACTAATCAAAGAGATGGGGCAGAATTCGGACTCGCTCTCACTTTCTCCAGACTCCAATTGAGAGTCCGAGTAGAGGAAGTTCTCCAGTCCGAAATCCGGATAGTTGCTCTTCAAACTCCCCGCATTGTCAAAGAGGAAGAGAGCCCGGATTTTCTTGTCCCTCGAAAAATGTCCGTACACTTTGAGGAGGAGATTTTGAATGTTATCATCGGTGAGAGGGAAACTTTTGAGGATGTCATTTTCATTCTCATTCTCAGCCTCCACTTCCGTCCCGATTTGAATGGAGATGTGGAAATGCTTGGCAATGAGGAGGAAGGAATTGGCAATGGTTTCCGGACTCTCCGCGTCCACCCACACCACCACATGCGATCCATATTTCTTGTGATAGGACTCAGCATATTTTTTAAGTAATTGAGTTTTCCCCACTCCGTTCCCCCCACGAATGACAATGATTTTCTGTTGGAGACGACTCTCATTCTTGTTGTCCGTCTCAGCGGGGGATGTGGAGGCGAGCTGGATCAACTCGTCAATTTTAGTGAGATATGACGAGCGACCCACGAAATTCGGGCAGGGTGACCCCACAAAATAATTGATAAATTTAGCCATTCCTGTCCAATTTGTAATTTATACTATTGAAATTGAAATCATACAAATTATGAGCTTTTCACATTTAAATTTAAATTTGACGTTGTGAGTTTGTGAGATTCAAAATACTCAATAAATTAATTTCCTTTGATTTTTAACGAGAGAGAGTCGTGTTTTGCGACGAGAGAAACAAATTGACAGCGACGATCACAGACCACACAACACAAAACGTAGTGGGGAAAATAGTTGAACACAGTTCACATTTAAATATTTAATTCTCAATTGTGAATTGTTAATTGATGGAGGGTTTTTAATTTAATTTATGTAATTTATGTAATACGGATTGTTGTCATTGTAAATTGTACACAATGTACATATATGTTGGATAAGGTGGGAAAAAAAAAATCTTGTGCACACTTCCTCGCGTTCCAAAGACACACGATTAAAACGTACAAGATGAGGGATTCCAATGTCAAGTAAATGACTACAAGTGGTGTTGATGGTCGGGATTGTTGAGGAGTTGAGTGCTGACACTTGTTATTCGCCGGATGTCAACTTAACTTTAATTATTAGGATTGTGTGTGTGGATTTAATTCACGGAGCTCGGAAACTTTCTACGACGTATGGTGTTTTGAATGAGAGAAATGCGCCGGAGAGTCAAGGATGGAAATATGTGCACGAAACACATGGAAATACATATATAAACAACATTTTCCGAGCTCTCTCTATCCATAGCTTATCTAAAGTATTATTCACGCGAAACTTTGCACTTATCATGCTGCCAGCATGGAAAGGGCAAAGTTTCTCGGGCATAACACTGTATGTATATGTACACATTCAATAAGCTATGCGCTCTCCAATTCTCCACACACATATGATGTAAGTATGTACTGTTGGATTTTTAATAATTGAGCCTCCCAAGGACAGATTTAGGAATCCTTGCCCATTTCAAATACATTGAGTGG
>JAIUND010004686.1:0-11238 GCA_034699125.1 Gisinianus flammeolus
AGTTCAATGAAAATTCAAAATCGAACGATCCCACTCCTCTTTTGCCGGACTCTAAAAATGAAAAAATAAAAACAAAATAATTGTGCATCCTGTCTAATAATTCTTTGGCCTAGAAAATCAGCGGCAGAAACGCTCCGATTCAAAATTCATTCTCCACCGAATCGAAAATAGTCGAAGCACTTTTCCGTTAAGATTTAAGTTAAAGTTAATCATCATTAAGGCTGTGTTAACTTCATTTATCGAATAAGGTACAATATTGAAGGCTCTCCCTGTGTGTCCTAAATCAGGTAATAATCATTGCATTGAACCAGTACACAGTTGGATAATAATGTAAATGTACGCATAATAAGTAAAAGGGAACTTTTACTTTATATATATGTAGGTAGTTGATATTTTGATATATATCTCACCGTGAGATTCTCACGTGTACAGTAAAAGTCCTTCGAATAAATTATAAATTATAATATGAAGTGAATGCTAAAGTTAATTCATTAGCTTGTCATGAGTGTAAAATCTTGATAAGGGTTGTTCAGAGTTAAAACTATAGGTCAGGTTTGTAAACAAAATATAATGTGCGTGTGTGCTGTAGCAATTAAATGTCATTTTCAGGGTCACTTGAAATTGGACTCGGGGTTCGACCATGCAATTCACATTCATGTTGCTGAAAATCGTTACAAAATTATTTCATGTGTGCATGCATGATTAGGATCCAGAATTAACCTTGAATTCCAATGGGAAAATCATTAATTACTTCATACTTACAGCAGACTTTGCTATAATTTTGTAGGTATTTTGCGGTTGAACTGCGACCCTGGCATAAACGGTCTATTCACTATTGCGATCTCACGAACTAGCGTTTACCAAATAGCATATTTTTACGGAGGACACTAAATACACAGTTTAGAATTCAACTTCATCTCATACAACTCTGTATTTTCCGACTACATACTTGGCTTTATTAAATTTATTTAATATTGTCACCACAAAACAAGTATCTAATAAGTGTGAACGTAAATAGATAATTCTAGCGTAAACAAAGTTTAGAATTTACATTAAAAAATTTGTCATTTATTTGATAATCGAAGGCTATATGCGTAGAGATAATCTTTAAGGTGTTATAGCTCGGATTCGAGAAGAGTTTCCAGTTTGGAAGATAGAAAGAAAATCTTATATAAGATAATATTTATACTAATTTCTAAAAATTAATTTTGCTGTGATCTGTTTCCTTGTGTATAGGTCGAGTGCCGTGTCAGTCCGAAGATTTGGGAAATTGAAAGTATTTATGCACAAAACAAGTGTAAGGATTATTCATTTTACTAGAGAGAGACTTTTGGATTACCTATGAAGAAATACTTTGACCCCTAAATCCTATAAAGCCTGAAATTGACAAGCGAAAACGATTATTGAATTTTAAAAAATGAATACACTGGAACTATCAATTATCTCAGTTGTGTCATGGATCTCAGCATTTGCGATGATCTTTGGGGGTGTCTTTCCCTACATTCCCCAGTATCGTGAGATTAAAAAATCAGGGAATGCAGAGGGATTCTCCTTATACGTATGCTTGGTAAGTTCAACCTTTAGTCATGATTTCTTGTACTCATTTCGTTGAATAAATAATACTAATTTGAATTTGACTTTCCTCACTTACAGGCTTTGTTAGCAGCAAACATTCTTCGTATAATTTTTTGGTGAGTTTTATCATGCTTCAGTTTTTTTGTTTATTTCACAAGAATGTTTTACACGCGTATACTCAGAGTTACTTAACTTCAATTAACATATTTTTTTTAAATAGGTTTGGGAAACCTTTCGAAACACCATTGTTATTGCAGAGTATTCTCATGAATCTGGCAATGCTCATCATGGTTCATTTGTGCGTTAGAACCAAATCCCGTTCAGATATTATCAAGAAAAAGGACAAAATTTTTACAGGTGATTTATACTCAGATTAAATGGGAACACTTTGTTATAGTGTGAAGTTTTACGAGACGAATAACTTTAAACTGTCTTTTACATATTTGTAATTATGATGTGTACAATTATTTAAAATGGAATGGACTAATTTTCTAACGACTTGACTTTCTAAATGTTTTTTGTTTACTCTGTTGTACTCATTTTTTAAATTTGATTTTGAATTTGTCCGTGATTATTGACACATGTGTCAACCTACGAATTCACTTTAGTGAATGTGACCGTGAAAGAGAAAAGGGATGGAACAGGTATTTTTACTTTTTCAGATATTGATACGGAAGAGAACAACGGCAATCTGTTACAATACATTTTAAACCAATAAAATTAGTTTATCTAAAAAGTTTAATTCAGACACCGATGGTTTTCTATACATGTTAAATAAATTCAAGCCATTGAAAAACTAACTTGTGCGGGAAACCGCCCAAAAACTTTCAACCGCAATATCTCTCAAATTAAAAATATCTGTGCCATCCCTTTTTCTTTTTAATGGTCACAAATACGATTACGATGGAAATTTCGAATCGAAACCAACGAGAATCTAGCTTGTCTTTTTTAACCCCACTGCTTGATTAGTTTTCTCAGTGATTAGTAAATTTGAATATGTAGCTAAATACCTATGCCTTCCTACCTGTCCTGTAAAATTTATGTATTAGGATTAGATACTTACCTTCATTATTCCTTTAAGAATGTTATTATAATTTCATGTTTTTCCAATTACATGTAAATTAAAATGGTAAATGGAAAAGTTTTCTCGAGTTCAAAAAAAGAGGGAATTCATTTGGATTGATTGGAAAGGGGTCTCTTTAAAATCAATTTAGGTGCTTCTGATTCTGATGGAAATCAACTCACGAGACGTTCTTTCCGTGGTAAGACTCTTCCTAGACAGTCACTTTAGTCTCTTTTCTTTGTAATCTGTACTCTGTGTCGGCATAATTTCTTACATCATGGATGTAACGTCTCCTTCACATTTTCTTCTTCATTTCTCTGTGCTCACATGTTGTGGTTTTGTACAGCTTCCCTTTGACATGAAATATATAGTATACAATTCTTGTCTTTTAGTTGATTATTAATCAATAGTATGCGCTTGGGAAATGAATGGACTAATCCTTGTCTCAATACAGTTGAAGAGCGTTCATTCTTTTGCTTATCTCTATAATTTGTTTCCTGTTTAGCTTTTTACTTATCGTTTAATTTAGAAAGAATTTTTCTGCCAGACTATGAGCGCGTACACACTTAAATATAACCACGCAATGGCCGCAAAAACTGGAAAACGAATTAATTAATAATGATAAATTGAAAATTGTATCGTGTATCGTACATTGTGTTTCGTTTCCTTTGTCCGTGTGTTCTAACATATTCGACTGTTTGTGATTTCAAGAAATTCTGCTTTGTGCGTGTAAACTGTAAACGAACTAAAAATGATGATGACTGTGCTGATTTCGCTGGCAATGCAATAAGCTGAATGATTACGTGTTGGGCAGACACAATATGGCATTTCATTTTAGCACTGGGGACTGTTTCAAAATGATTTTGGATGAATATATATCATTATGCATCTTAGGTCAGATTCTGTACCCTATGTCATATCTCTCAATCAAAGAAATAACGCATCATGTCTGTTGTTTTCCACAGATTTTGACACCAATCACTTTTGGGATTGGACTGACTTTCAGTCATATTTGGAGTGTATCATGGTTTTCGGAATTATGTGTGGCGCAGCAATGTTTCTATTGTCGGATGTCCCTCTATTTGTGGAAATAATTGGATTTCTTGCTGTATTTGTGGAGGCGATGCTCGGAGTTCCACAGTTTTTAAGGTAGGTAGTATGTACATACTTTGTTTGTGGAATTATGAGCAATATAAACACGTTCAAATTGATCATCACAATTTCTTTCTTTCCCTTCAAATCAGGAATTATAAAAACTCTTCAACTCGAGGAATGAAGTAAGTTATTATTTTGTATTTAGTTTTGGTCAGATACCTTTTTAATTTTCATTTCAATAGATCTAACGAAACATTTTGTTTGTACATTTCAGTCGTACAATGGTAATGATGTGGACTTGTGGAGATGTTTTCAAAACAACTTATTTCGTGATGCGTGCAGCTCCAGTTCAATTCACAATGTGCGGGGCTCTACAGATTGGCGTTGACCTTGCAATTCTTACACAGATTTGGTTCTATGAAAACTAACTGAGCAGGGCGAATGACAAAGGACAAAGGCTCTAATCAAGGACAATATTGTTTTCATGATCATGAAGCAGTTTGACTTTGTTCAAATTATTTTGACACTGAATATAAGGTACATTTAACTATGGCATATAGTTGCTATTAATTTATAATCGCAGTGTACTACAGTAGTGGTACTTACGTTATTTATTTATTGAGCCAACGCAGCATTTGCAGCAACAATTAAGCTGTACTTTTATGTTGTTTATCTTCTTAGATTTGTTTTGAGTCAATTTGTAAAGGAATATTTTTTATTTTTATTATTCACGTTAGTGACTTTATATCATTGTTCTCAAGTAGTCCGTCAACCGTAGACTTGGTTGCACCACAAACTGTAAAGAGTCAATAATTAATAATTATATCTCCTCCACTGAGATCATATCTTGTAGTTACTATTTGACCATTTCCATCGAAAATATCTCCATATATGTATAGCAGAATCTGGCAGTTTCTTCTCGTTCGTCTCTTTCCATGTATAGTAGACTGTAGCTTTTGATCTGTATGTACATGTTCTTCGTGTGCACTAGTAAAATAGAGTTACCTAAAAAAATATAACATGAAAAAGATATATAATCAATGTACTATTGCACATGCATTCGTCACATTCATGCTCTATCCTAGTCACTGAAAATTTAAAAGCTATACCTAATTGTAATTCAAATCTACAAATGTATACATTTCATCAACGATGTCTTCTTTAATGTGTGTACTAGCCCAGTGTGTAGTTCACAACGATTATCTCAAAGGGAAAATTCTTCATCATTTATTTAGAGTGCGTAGGATGTAGCCAAAGTATAGAATCCCTCTGAAGCTGTTCACTTTTGAGGTGATAAATATATCATTTAATGATTTAAGAGTCAGGTCAGAAAAGAGTTTAGAAAGAAATTCTTATTTAGAATTCTTACTATTTTTGGTACATTTATTTACATCTTACATTGTCAAAGGTGCTACCTTGTGTTCAAAACTCTACGACTCTTGCGTACGTTTTCTTCATGTTTTCACTTTTTTAGAACATCAAGTCTTTTCCCCAATAAATGATCTTTTAAAATGAGAACTTTCAAAGGAATTGGCGGATAGACCAAAAACTATTTGAGGAAACTGATTTGGGCTTTACATTTTTCAAATTTTTTGTAAAATTTTAATGTTCAATGTGAAACTAACCAAGATTTACGCGAAGCAATATGAAAATGTGTCTGGATATTAATTATCCATGTAAATATCACTAAATTTACCACTTACTCATTCTAGTTATAAAGCTTTGTAATAAGAATAAGAGTACTGTTGGCTTGCTTCTATCATCACTGATGATTCATCAGCATGTTGAGCCACTTGTCGACTTACATACGTTACGTACATATTGAAGTCATAGAGAAAACATGTAAATGTATAAACGACGTCGAAAAGTGGCTCAACATGCTGTGATGATAGAGCCGACCCAACAGTATGATGTGTATATCTATATAATATTTAATATAGTTTAGTAACTAAACTTTAGTTAGCGTATACGGATTATTTTTTGAGGATTTCAAATTTTGTATGATGAATTTGTATTATAAAAACGAAAGAGTGTAATAAGTTGTCTAATTTTCTACAGTAAGTAGAAATAGCGTGCTGACTATACATATTTTTTCTAAATTTATGTCAAATTATAGTCCAGCAGAGCTGGAAAATATGTGAAATGTGTATATTATATCGACCTAATTTTAATTAGATATACATTTTACTCAACGACCACCTTTGCCAAACTGTCCTTTAATATTGCCTATATATACATCACTTATTTGAAAATGTTTGCCATAAATATACCATTTCTCTCTTTTCTTCGGTAAGATTATTTAATTCAATATCTATCAATATCGCACTACAGTGGTAGCCGTTGTGTAACGTCAGTCTAATTTTGTAGATTAATATATGTTCTTTTGATATTTGTGTATGAGGATGTTGGAAAATATGTTTGATAAATTTTTAGTCTCAAAATATCATATTTACTATATTTCGTTTGTAAATAATGACAACTCACCCTGAAACAAAACAAAATATTTATTAGAGAAATATTTGAGTCATTTTGCGTTACGTGTGGAGTACACTGTGTACTGATTTGCACAATAAAGAAAGTTTTGAAAGTGCTTTCTCATCATTATTTTGACTTTAGTTTCGAAATAAACTTCTGTGATAATCATTAAATTGAAATTTTATGAAAACAAAATAAATGAAATACTTGTTGTTGTTGCAGCAGCTAAATCAGAGAACTTGACTTAATTTTTCTGCATAATATCTTTGTTCTTCCACACCAAATCTCATTCTATTTCTCCACATTCTTCTTTTGTGGCAATTTGTGTTAATTGGCTTGAGAGTGAAAAGAACGCTCCACACGAGGTTTTTTCATTATTCTCGAACCACAGCTTATGCCATTTGATCTTCTCATGAAACCTTTTGACTAACTGCAAACTGATGAGTACATATGTAGTATGTGCAGAAAAATGACTAGTATACACCGGTGAAGTGGATTCCTATACTACATTCTATTCTGTATCTACTGATAACCTTGGGAGTGTCCCATAAGTTGGGACACTTAACCATTTCCAGCCAGCTTTGAGTACGAACAGAAACAGATTAAAATTTCCAAGGCCGGTCTTTTTCTTCACGGAAATTCGCTGTGATTACGTATACAATATTTTCAATAAAATTCATTACTATAGGCTTAATTAAGTACACCGTACTAATAAAAACATTGCTCATATCATACATTCCAATCGTTAATTATACTACACACAAACTAAATTGATACACACTTTTTTAGCAGGCCACATTTGCACATTAAATACTCCTTGTAGTGTACGTCTATTCATCCTTAGTGCCGGTTTAATAAAAATAAATAAATTATATTTTATTCTACAAAGTTTCTCGTGCCTGAGAATTATTTCGGAATTCCCCTTTTTTTACTACTTCAAATATGGCAAATTCCAATACTGAAAAGAAATTTGACGTAGTTGTTGTGGGCTCTGTTTTCATGGATTTAATATGGTAAGTTATATGCTAGCTATACCTATATATATATAGGGCAAACGAACCTAAAAATGACCAGTTATAAAATATATTTTATAGAATTACAGATCAGACTATATTTTCAAAATAATTATTTGTATATAATCTGTGTGGAAGGATGTAAGTATAGTACGCACAAATGTTGTCCACAAAATTCACGTGTATAATCTGAGATTACTAATCTCTTTCATTTTATACATTCTCAATTTAAAATTATATTATTGCGTACACTTCCGTTTTCAAATTCTATTCAAACGGCAACACGGAAACGAGAGTTTCTTACTGATGAATGAGTATACATATGTGTAGGGATTTCGCAACATGCATAGGCATATGTAAATGTCTAAACTATACATACACAAATACACTTGTTTTTTCTACAGTTATGCTGAGCGATTGCCCAAACCGGGTGAAACAATTGGTAAGAATGAAAGAACTGCCTATTTTTTCACAATCTTTATAATACGCACAACAACACGCACTTTCCAGCTTGGCATATATATGCGTTAGAGACTTGCTTTTTAATAGGGAGAAATAGATATCGTCTATGGTTTGCACAACAGTATATATACCAGGAGTATCCAATATGAACGATAGTTGCGTATTTTTCGATGATGGGAATGAGCTATACGACGCAATAATTGTAGCATGTGAGGCACAACTGCGTCATTTGTGAAATTACACGCTTTTGGCATTTCAATTCGATGAGTGATAGTCGATTGAAATTTTGCACGTCGTGAAAATATGGAGATTTGTAAACTCGAACAACAAATTGTGATTCGTTTTTTGTTCTTGGGAGAGAACCAGCCGAAGCAAATCCACGACCAATTAGTGACAATTTACGGTGAATCTGCTCTGTCGTACCCTCAAGTGGCAAAGTGGTGTCAACGGTTTAAAGGGGGAGAACTGAGCCTCGAAGATACGGATCATGAAAGACGTCCAGCCACCGTCGTCACTCCAGAAAACATTAAAAAAGTGAGTCACCTGATAAAGGACGACCGGCGAATCAAAGTGCATCAGATAGCTGAGGAAGTGGGGATCTCGTATGGGTCTGTGTAAAGAATTCTTCACGTTCACCTTGGAGTGCGGAAAGTGATGGCCGTTTGGGTCCCAAAAGTGTTGACGCCACGTCAAAAATAAATAATATTTTTTTTATCTCATTCCAATCAAAAGTTATTCCGCAACTATCGTTCATATTGGATACTCCTCGACGAGGAGTCCTCGTACTTGTGAAAAGAGCTAACTCTGCAACTCTATAGGGCAGAAATGTAAAATGATAGCTATTCATAGCTTCCCTTCATTTTATCTCTGTAATTCTGCCATACATATCTTTGTATAAACAGAGGGAAATGACTTCCAGGCAGGGTATGGAGGCAAAGGAAGTAACCAAGCGGTCGCAGCTCAACGTCTGGGAGCAAAAACTGCTTTTATTGGAAAGGTTAGACACTTGCAATGACACGAAATGAGGGTTTTTTCTCAAGTTAATTTGACACATGTACAATTGTAAAGATTTGGTATGAAATTTTGTAGATCGGGAGAGATGCTTATGGAAATCAATACTACGAGAATTTCAAGTCTGAAGGTGTCAATGTGGATGGTATTCAATTTGAAGAAAACGTCCCTACTGGTGTTGCTTCCATTATGGTCGGGAACGATAATGGTGAGAGGAAGAAAAAATGCATTGATATTTGATATTTTCATATGAAATTAAAGACGATTGAAGATGAATTTTAGATGATAAAACATTTTTTATCCCCAAATTCAAAATTGCTATTATATACGCAGGAGAAAATTTCATCGTGATTGTAAAAGGAGCAACGAATCTGGTCACACCCGAGTATGTTAAAAAAGTCGGATGTGAATTAATTCCTCAGTCGAAAGTAGCAGTTTGTCAATTAGAAATCCCCACAGAGTCCACACTAGCCGCTCTCCGTCTAGCCAAAAAGAATGGAGTGACGACCATTTTCAATGCGGCTCCAGCCGTTCCAAATTTACCCAAAGAGATATTCCAATTAACGGACATTCTTTGTATCAACGAGTCTGAGGTATAATTAATCAAAAGTGAAAACGAATCACAACTCCATGCAAAGTAAATTCAAAGCTCAAACACGTGGTCATGAAATTAAAATTAAATCTTTTTTCGTCTGTCATGTGTTTTTTTTTTAGGCCCAGATAATTAGTGGGATGGATAAAATCATCAATTTGACAGATGCTGAAGTGGCTATAGAAAAATTAAAGAAGGAATTTGAATGCAAAAGTGTAATAGTGACACTGGGCTCGGAGGGTGCATTTCTATGGGATCACAAATTACAGTCATATCATCATTTTGAAGCTCCAAAAATCAATGCTGTGGATACAACAGGGGCGGGTGACTGTTTCGTAGGGACTCTGGCCCTTTGTGTGGCTGGAGGAGAAGATTTATCCAGTGCCATTCGTAAATCCATTTTGAATGCTTCTGCCAGTGTACTCAAAAAAGGCACACAGAGCAGTTTTCCATATTCCATGGTTCAATCAGTTTGATTTGAGGAGAATTTAGAGAAACGCTCAATGTATACCATTATGCATGGGAAATCCATGTAAATTCCTAAAACTCACAAGGCATAACGAAATAAATATTTTCCCTTTGTGGTCGTTCGTTCATTAATATGAATAAAAAGGTACGATTCTCATTTCAACATTCCTGTCGTTCAGTCGTTCATATTTTCTAAAGGCTATTTTGACACTGAAGACTTTCACTCATTGTTGGGGAAAGTTGATTTCTTCCAAGAAGACTTTCTCTTTACTCAGAAACTCAAAGGAAAAGGTAAAACTAAATGACGCATTTACATCCATTACATATTTGTGTTTTGAAGGTAGCTGTAATTATAGTCTATATACTGTCCAAAAGAGTAGAGTTATACTCGAATTCAGGAGTAGCTTAACGTGATCTTAGTAAGTAGACATGATGCCTTTTTAGCTGTAATCTACCGATTATGAGACCGTTATGGATCATCTAGAATTCGAATAGAATATACCCATTATTATTCTACACAGAAGTAAAAGGGAATGGGTGTAGTGTGTACAATGAAGAAACTGTTGAAATCCCAACATGATATTAACGGATAGTCGAAACTCGAGGGATGTTGTAAGTAAATATACGTAGGCAAAATGTTGACTCGCTTGCTTATTAAGATCCATAATTAGATTAGATGAGTTTTCACCGACATCAAAACTAAAAACGTGGTATATAGCTCTTTTCTACTGAATATTTGTACAGTGCAATATGTGACAGAAAATTTCCCCAATGTCCTCAAATCAACTAAATATTAATAAAGAGAAAGCATCCAGGGGGTTACAATCTGCTTTATGTCAAGAAAAATGCTCAGATGATAGAGAGTGAAAGTTAATAAAATGATTTTATCCCAAGATGCAGTTTTCTACACAATGTACTTTTTCGCACGCAAGTGAAAACTCGAGATCACGTATATTTTTCAATTAGAAGTATTCGCAGTATAGTAATTTCATCCAAAAACGAGGAAAAAGTCTATATTTTATTTCGTTCATTATTATTTTTGACATAATATGCTTGCCTTATAAAAAATATATAAAAATACAAATAGTTTATGTAATATTTATGCATACACACTTGACAATATAGATATATTGTGTATTTTCAGAAGCCATAATTAATGAAAATAAGTATGTAGATATGTAAGTAGTTATGTATACAAATCACTGCACTGGACACCCGCCGACAGAGTCACTTAATTTCTGAGCATAAAAGTCATTCAATTGGCTTCGTAATCCAGCTAAATTTTTTCGTAATTTTCGTACTTTGTCCCATCTCTCTAAAACCCATTCCGCATCCACATCCACATCCGTAGATTTATTTCTTGTACTGTCTTCAAATCCTTTAGCATTTGAGATTTGATTTTCTTCACCATCACACAGGATATCCACATGAAAATCAAAATCGGATAATCCGACTAAACTATCAGCTTCAGGTTCTTCTCCAGT
>JAIUND010004687.1:0-11238 GCA_034699125.1 Gisinianus flammeolus
TCAAGTCAAATTGGAAATCAAATTCTACAAAATCAAGTCAAATTGGAAATCAAATTCTACAAAATCAAGTCAAATTGTGTTGTTTTCTTTATTTCTGTACAAAAAAAGAAGATAATGGACAATATTTTTGCGGTCCGTATAAAGGTAACTTTAATTACGTGACAGCATTTTCATTATTCTGAATTTGCATTTATTGTTTCCATTTAAAAGTTGACGAAAACAAGAAGACAGAGTCAGAGACGGACCATCGTGTAAGCTGCATCATTAATATCAATACATTTATGTAAGTCAAGTTGGAAACTGAGAATAAGAAAATGGAATTTCTGAGTGAAGCGTCACGGGAAAATGACCCTTGTGGTCTTTAGCTATTCTTTTCTTCAACAAACGTTGTTGAGCCAATGCCTTCACAAGGCACAAAGAGTAGTAGTTTAGAGAGAGTAGCTTATTGTTAGTTTTAAAAGAGGATTCTGGCAGTCACGTCGGCTGTTTCTATTTACGTTCAAAGTTCGACTACCTGAAAAAGGTCGAGAAGTAAATTATTGAGAGTTTGAAAGCCATCGGACCAAGTCAATTTCTGAGTTCCCTTCCAACAAAACGTAAGTTTGCGTGACTTTTTCTATTCTTAACCCGTTGTATATTGTAGAGACTCACGAGGGAAGGGCACAACCTGTTGCGCGAGTTGCACAATGTGACTACATCAGGTCGATAGAGAATTTTTTTCTGGTCATCGTAGTGGCAGACATTCTTCAGAATGGGCACTTTTAAGGGTACTTAGCTACCCAAAACAAAACGCCAAAACAAGCAAAATCAAATTCGTGAATTTTTTTGTGAACGGCGTCGAAGTTGAGCATAATTTTTATTTTTCAAATTTTAAAGTTGTATAT
This sequence comes from Gisinianus flammeolus, assembly GCA_034699125.1. Lineage (NCBI taxonomy): Eukaryota > Metazoa > Arthropoda > Collembola > Symphypleona > Katiannidae > Gisinianus > Gisinianus flammeolus. The sequence goes on from JAIUND010004687.1 coordinate 885, forward strand.
CAACCGTTGCCGATGATGTTGTCCTTTTTAACGGACCATTTTTGACATTGATTTAGGCTCATTTTAAAGTAAACTAGGTGAGCCCTACTGCTGTCATTACAGGGTGATCTACAGGGTGATCAACAATTGACTCCCCAAAAGTAGAAAATCATATCTGCGGAACGCTTTGAGATCTTTCGATTGGACAAAAAAGAGTAAATAGAGGCTTGGATTTAATTTTTTTCGCATGCTCGTCACAGGTCAGAGGTCATTCTGCTTGGAGTGAACATGGGGTCAAATATTGCGCCTCTAGCGGATTTGTCGTTAGCGTAATATTTTTCCATTTTAATTTTTTTAAATAAAATTTCAACTATTTCTAGGACACCCGTGTTGTTTTGTTGCTCATTACTCTCATTCCGTTTTGGAGTTATGATTTTTTGAAAACTCCTTGTTTCAGGGCATTTTCACAATAAACTGATGAAAACAACGCATATCTCTGGAACTAGCAAAGATTTTTTCATGAGACAAGAAATGATTTCTAGAGTAAAGTCCAACGTTGTTTTGTATCCTCACGTCAAAGGCCATTAGTGACTGACACCGAGGTCACATGAGGTCAAAGTATTACAACCCATACGAAACCATTTAAATTTGGGTCATCTTTAGAGTCTTAGAATAGGGCTTCGGAACGCCGGTATATCCATCAGTTACTGTCATTTTCACGTGTCATCTCCATCCGTTTCTCTTGTACTGTCATTTTCATCATTACGGTCGTTACATTTCCCAGGAGGTTTTTCCATCTTAAAGTCCCCTGTTAAATGAAAATAAATATTTAAATAGAATTATTCTAACATTTTTACATTTTGCAAAAAAAATATGGGGACTTGGCGACTGTTTGTAACTTTGTAACGTCCGTTAAAAACAGAACTGCCAAATCCTTGCGATCTCCATTTTTCTAAACAGTGCGCTCTACTGGCACCATTGCTGTATCGTCCACCACGGCTGCATCCCATCTTCGGTTGTTATGGTCCCAGCTGTCGATGATGTGTCTACGGACGGAAGTGAATGAAAATGTAACATGGCTAAAGTCGATTTGGTCGCGGGACCATTGTTCAATTAAGGTACAAATACATAGGAAAATGTAAAAAATTCCCGTCTCTCAATGTAAACTCTGCCCCTGATTACTGCAGCTGTAATAAAAAATATTATGAGATTGGAACTTTTAACAATGTACCTGCAAACATTTTTAAAAATATTTTATAGAACACAATTTTTATATAATAATGTGGCAAATTTTTTTTATGCAGGAAAAGTTTGAGAAATTGTCAAATGAATATGCTCCAGGAAAACAGAGAAATCCATCAACAAGTCAATCGAAGAAGTCGTGTACATTTTGGTTTCGTGAAGGCGAATCAACTCCATCGTCGACCCAATCGTCATCAAATTACAATGTGGTTGGCGAGTCTGTTCAAAATAATATCAAATTAGAGAAAAACATCAGTTCTTGGTCTCAAGTACTCTCTCCGTCTCTGTCTCCACCCACCGGATCCGCGTTGTGCAACGATTGGTTTGACTCTCAAAAGAATGACGTCAATTGTGCAGAAAATTTAAACAGTCCATCCAGTTTTGGTCAAGAAGAGGTTTCACATAATACGCAAATGGAAGGGTCGGAATCTGAGGATGATTTTCAACCCATTAAAAAACAGACGACAACGTCGGCCTTTAAGCGGATTGACACAACTCAATGTCAGGGAGCTTCGGCAAATAACATCACACTGAGCAGTGAGTTTATAAAAAATTTCCATGTTTTTTTCAATTTGCGTGACATCAACTTACGATTAATTTTAATTCACATGTCGCATGGATCAAATAAAATTTAATATAAAGAAATCCCTTTAATTTACAGGTCTTGAGTCACTTCCAGATCATTCAAAAGCAATGCCAATGTTTGTGGGGAGTGGTTTTGGAGCAAAAGAAGTTTACAAGCTTTTAGTAAACACAAAAGAAGAGGAGCTATCAATTATGGGTACATTTGATCAGATAGTAAAAGACACTGTGAGTCTAATATGTGTAATTAATTACATTTTAAATTAAATCTTTGTATTTCAATTTTTCTCGGTTCTGATTGAAATTGTAACTTTTTCCAATCAGGTATTTATTTTCAATTTGTAAAGTTTTACGGGACCGTATTGGGAGGATGATGGGATCAACGATTGGCATGTGGAAAGGACAGACACAAGACCATGGAGAAGTCCTTTAGTATACCAAAGAATTTATAGATCTGAGAAACATCAATTCATAAAAAAAAACTGAATATTGGTGCCGTGATGGGAAACCGCTCTCTGTCCCACTCTCGGAATGGTCAATTAAGAGATGTGTGTTACATTTTAAAGGTTCCAATTTTAGTTCATTATGTAAAAAAATTTAATATACAAATTTTATGCGGATCGTACGATTTTCTCCGATCGCAACGCGGTCAAATCCGATCTCAGTATGTACGATAACTTTTTTCAACTCTGTGCCTGTAGAGCGCACTGTTTAGAAAAATGGAGATCGCAAGGATTTGGCAGTTCTGTTTTTAACGGACGTTACAAAGTTACAAACAGTCGCCAAGTCCTCATATGTTTTTGCAAAATGTATAAAATGTTAGAATAATTCTATTTTAATATTTATTTTCATTTAACAGCGGACTTTACGATGGGGAAAATTCCTGGGAAATGTAACAACCGTAATGATGAAAATGACATTACAAGAGAAACGGATGGTGATGACACGTGAAAATGACAGTAACTGGTGGATATACCGGCGTTCCGAAGCCCTATTCTAAGACTCTAAAGATGACCCTTGACAAAATTGACAAAGAACTCCGGAACGGCGGGAAAGGAAAACACCTTTATCTGTAATGATGCACTTGTTATTCAATAAAAATTGATGCAACTTCATCGTTTAGAACAAGGAGCGTAACAAATTGTATCAATATCAAAAGGAACCATTAATAATAAAGTTATCTTTTTTGAAAATTCTGAATACGACAGAAATGTGTAGGGGCATTATAAGACTCATCGGAGGAACAGGTTTTTGAGTATTTGAGTGTATATAGAATATACAGTTCAATATGACAAATTGACAATCACACACAGACAATCGCGGGGCAAAAATGAACAAATGGTTTTGGAAAATAATACATGACGATCATGTATGACTATAATGACTATACTAGCTACATGGATAGCAATGGTGTAATACCGAATAAATACACATTCACATGGTTACACATATAAATACATACAAATAATAATACGAATAATTCCGATAAATGATAAATTACACATGAAATCAATGGTGGTAAACTCTTTTGTGTCGCTCTCCGCTACAATGATAAGAAATTGAAATATATAAAACCCAACAATTAAAATTCTTAATTAGCTTTGAAATTTCGGTGGTCTTCAACTACCCAAATTTAATGTAGCAAGGGGGAAAGCGGAACGCGACAAGACAAACAAAGAAAGAACAAACAAAAAAAAAAACAAAATTTTTCACATTGCAAATTTTTCAAGTGGTTGAGAACCAGGTGGTTAAAAATGAACTTTCGAAATCACGAATGGAATAGAAATTTCATGGTAATCCATCGCACAATAAATACAATAATTGAACAAATAGAATAAAAACAAGTAAATTGCTACGGCTAAAGTAGCCTTAATAGAATAAAAGACAGAATTTATGAATGATTCATAATGATGATAAATAGAATAAAATGCGAGAAATACGCAAGAGGTAAAAGGCCCCGAATTGATCACTCGGTAGCCAAACAATTGAATTAAAAATCCTGAATAAATAGGAAAAATTCATAAAAAAGGAATTTAAGGACTTATTGCAGTTCATGAATGAATGGTTTGTATAAACATGTACTGGCCTGGTTTTGTGAGACAAAGGGTCGCAAAGAGCATGAGTACTCATTTGAGAAGGCTACTACGGAAAGTCCATACATATGTCAAACGGGAGCGGCCTAACTACCCGACGGGCGTGACCCCTAGGCAGATGGTAAGCCAATCCCATAAATGACATGATGACTTAAAGCCGGACGGTGAAGAAAAACTCGAATGCTTCCCACGTTACTCCATATAAAATACCCAGAATGACAGGTGTAAAACAAACATACAAATTCCAAGGTATAAACATTTAAGTGAATCTAACTCTTCTTATAAGTTGATTCCATTTGTTTTAAAGAAAACTCTTTTAAACCCGTGACAAATGTTAAAGAAAAAGGAGTAGTAATAAAATAAAATCAAAAAGCATGTAAAGGTGGTGAAAAAGAGACAGCCAGAAAAATAGGAAAATAACTGTGTATGCTACACAGACATAGCCTTCTCCAAAGAGAGTGGATTTTTTATGATAGCATAACACGGATCATCCTACACCAGCCGCGAATTAAGCCATACCTACACTTAAGCATTATTCATTACACATTAATATAGGTTAAAACAGACCAATTTTGGTTCGTTCTGCTGAGAAGTGTCCTCGTTTACTTCTTCGCCAGTTTCGTTAGAGCAATGAATAGAATAAATAAATGAGTAAATACAGATAACTATGAAGTAAATGAGCCCGCACAAATGTGAGGCCATTCACCCCGCCTTCCTACCGGGAATACCGGGATATGAAAATTTAATAAATTTTCGGCGGCTAAGCCAATAATTTATCCATAAAGGACAAAATACTAAAAATAGGAAATGAGAGAAACTGTAAGACTTGTTATAAAGCTATGAAGAGCAAGAGAAATACAAAACACATAAGGAAACGAGATAAAATCATTCTCCATCGTTTAAAAACTCTCGAGCAAGAATAGAAGAAACCACTAGAATTTTCCATGAAAATTCTAGTTATCTCTACCCATAAAATCGTATTAGGGCAGTAACCACGATAATTATAAAAGCAAAACGCGAGAATAAAAATAGGAATAGTTGATAGCGCTTTGAGCTTCTTGGCTCCTAAAAATATGGAAAATATAGAATCAATAATTTTAGTATGTATCTGCGGATATTAGAGTAATCCCTCTACACGCAGAACATAAAATAAAAACAAATAATTTAATTAAATCTCTAACGTATGGTACATTTGACTACCAAGTTTGGAGGAACTCGTAGAATACCTTGAATAATTAGGATAGGTTATGTACAAATAACTCCAAAGTACGATCATAATGAGGATTCGAATAAATACAGGAAACCAAATAAATACAGGCCTTCGCAATCTGTTATGTTAAATCTTTTGAGAAGTTCATGTAGGTACTGTTCCTGGTGTATGAAGATTCCAGTTGAGGTTTTTACAAATCTCAATCTAAAAATATTTCGCAAAAAAAACAATCGAATAAATTATTAATAGACAAATAAAAAGCGACACAAGGAGAAATTAAGACATTTCTTAACTCCCCCTGTTCCTTCAGAGAAAGGAAAGAAATTAGTTGATGCTGATGCTCCTTTGACGGAAAAGGAAACGGATTTTTTCCGAAGTTTCCAGATTTTTTCGGCAGCTTTTAACGCCTTTTCGATTTTCCCAGCGTTTAACACAGCTAGGATAAGCAACAAAATGTGCTTGACGAATAACATGCATGTAATCTACTCCCCTATAAAAATGTCTTAAACCATGTTCGCAAGAGTGAAATGGTAAAAGAGCATTCACCTTAATGAATATAAATAGAACAGCGGTTTAAATATTCTTTGTTTAAATACTCTTAAATATTCAAAGTTTCAGAAATAAACTGAGGGTGATTATGATCCCAGAGTGTCGTAACAAATATAGACGAACAAGGGACGCTCTTCAAAATAGTGAGAATCCAATATAATAAATAGAAAAGATAAATGATAGGATAAAACTAAAATCCAAGATGTATTAGAATATGCGTAGAGGTGCGTAAAAACGCCTAAGTAAAGTAAATCTTTTAGAGGTATTATAAACGATCGATTTCTGAGAAGAAACAGCCACTTCCATAAAAATACTAGAAAATAGTTTACAAAAGAGAGGAAAAAGCGGCCATACAAGTGGCTACTTCAGTACTCTGAAGTAGGGGGGACTGTCTCCCCCAATTGCGTTTTTAGCGTGATAAATTTCGGTGTCTTTAGAGAGAAAGATTCCGCTGTGTATTGGACACAATTAATAGATCAAATTTAAAATTTGTCTTTGAGCAGAATCCGTTGTAGAAAATAAAAGGAAAAAATAAGGAGAAAGAAAAATACACACGACTGTATTGTATGTTCTAACAAGTCCATCGCCAATGATCGACGAAGAGAAAGAAGAAAAGAAGAAAGAAAGTAAGACACTCGTCACAACACGCGAGCAGCGAGAATAAACGATAGAAAGTCTTTTCTCCTACTTTCCCCGCTTCCATGCGAGACCCTGTAGTTTAACATACGAGCTCAAATGATAAGCGGATTTTCAATCCTCATATAAAACTTCTTCAGCATTTCCCTTAACCAAGGATTTATTTCTAATGAATCTTTGGCTGTGGGATCTGCTAGTACGATTTCACAAATTCTAATAAGTTAATTATCAAAATTGTAGAATTAATTTTGTAAGCACCAAATGATGCACCAAATTAAGTCAATGTATGTATGAATACGCACCATACTACGAATGTAAAAATGTAACGACAAATGCACGTATGTACCAAAACATAATAGACATTAACTAACCAAAGAATTTACAGATGAAAAAAGATGAGCTTTTTGAATTATGAGATGAAACATAAAAATTATAAAATACACCAACCAATGATACATTGAATTAAAGATAGTAAGTAAGCACCGAACGTCTACAGAAAATAAATTATGCATAAGGCTATAGGACTTAAGCTATAAGGATAAGAATTATATATACTTTAACTAAGTAAGCATTTTGTTTTCAATACGGGTTTTATGATACCCTAACCCTGCTTTCAAAGTAAGCAAGGGGGTGTTAGGCTATTTGAGCCTCACCAAGTTAACATTACGTCAACATGAAGGAATTCATGTTGGCGACATAGAGACGTGTTAATGGGGAATTTGAAATTTCCTCTTGCCCTATGCTATGAATCTAGGGCAATAGAGGCAGACTCGTCTGCCGTCTACAATAGATATAAATTTAAGAAATGACGCATGTTCGTGAGAAGAACTGAGCATCATTGTTTCTGTCTCTCCCCCAATCTATCCTGTGACCACACACACAATCACATTTTTTAAGTTAATTAATTAGAAATTAACATGGATCGGCAAAGATATCTTCTCGAGGGTGTTATCAACATTTGGAAATCTGGAAAATCATCATCATCATACCTAATTGGGTCATCTGGAGCTGATAATTCAACATCTAAGAAACAATATTTTTATGAGTATATGTAGCGGTCTGCTACTATAATATTAATATTATTCGGGATCTAAAAGCCAAGATACATAAAGTACGTGTGGGTATATATGTAGACGGAGCGGAATCAAAGGGACTCACACATTTCCTGCCGAAGTGCAAATTGGTGGACAGTCTTATAAAGGAATTCCTCACTCTCTCTAACTGGACGAGAGCAACAGTCAATCATCCTCATAAATAATATTATTACGATTTACTATTATTTATTTGTTACATACATTTTGATTTGGACTGTTTGTAATTTTGCATTTATTTATTGTTCTGAATTCTTAGGAAAGAAAATTCAGTTTAATTTTGATGGTTTCAGCTGCACGTGAGCAGCTGAAACCCTTATTGTGTTAAGAGAACGTCAGTAATTTTAGGAAAGTGGAGTTTTAAAGGTGATTTCAGCTGCACGTGAACAGCTGAAATCTTTTATTGATTTAAAAGAACGTGCAAGATACACATCACCTATTCACTCTCTCCATTCTCACAACAACAACAACAATAAAGAAGATCATCAAGTTAATGTCTGAAGAAGAGACAAAAAGAACATTAAGGAAAGATCACAACTTGAGAGAGGAAAGATCACCTCAAGTATTATCAGAAACCGTCGAAAAGACAGCAAGAAGGAATCGTCGACAACAACAACAACAAGAAGGTCAAGCTTGTTCAGGTTGTGGAGCATTAACCCAGTGCAGACTCGGATGTTCTGTATTCACGCTTAATCCCCCACGTCGACCCTTATTCAGCTCTTATCGGGAAAGGTCAAGATCACCACCAGAGGAAGAGGAAGACAAAAATTTAGAAGTTTTTGTCGAAGAATCTGGTTTTCATTCCTTAGATCAACAACAAGAGGCAACTTTAAGAAAACCTCAACTCTCACAACCGGGTTCGAGCGGTGTTAATTCGTTCAAGAAGAATTTTACTGAGAATTTTGGATTGGACTCTACGTGGAGCGGTTCAACCGAAAGTATATATTCAAGTTTCTACCGAGAAGAGTCGTCAATCGACGTTTTGAATATTATCAATCCTAAAATTTTAACGCTCGATCAAGAGGAAATTGTTAGTGATCAAGAAAAAGTGGTGATTAATCAAGAAGAAGACTTGATTAATTGGAATCAATTTAGCCGTAGAAAGAACGAAAATTGTCATAATTCAAATTTCGAGGAGCAGTTAGAAGATAATATGGCTCCATCAATCGAAGATTTAAAGAAGGAATTGGTGGCCGACCGGAAACGTATTGAACGAGAATCAGAGAAGATCAAGAGAACTCTTGATGCTCACAGTCAAAGAGAAAACCCGGTTGTGTTAACCCGTTCTCGAGTCGAGTTAGAGATTGCAGATCTGCAGTCTCTCAAACTAAAATATGTAGAAGTTGATGGACGGGCTCATCGCTTATAGGGGACGGGTTTAGAGGAGCAAGAAGCTATCAATGATGCTCTCCAGGAGAAATTAAAGGGATTGTTGCTCAAGGCTATCGAAATTAAAGAGTATCAGACTTTTGCCAGCTCAAGAACAGCGTCAACCCGGTCAATAACAACAAGCCAGACTTCCTAAGTTGGAGGAACCGGTCTTTACTGGTGTCTATGTCAAATGGAAGACATTTCAAAGCCGATTTGATTCTTTAATTGTTTCGAATGGAGGAATATCAGATCAAATGAAGTTAGACTATCTCAAGCAAGCCATGAAATGCCAGCAAGCAATTGAGATGATCGGAGGAGTAGAAAGTCTTAAAGAAAATTACGAAACCACATACGGCTTACTCAAGGCTCATTACACTCACACGAGGGAGGTAACAAGATGTTATTTAAACAAGATTTTTGAGTTGAAGAAAATGGAGCATGAATTATCTGAGGTTCTTCAAAGGATGAGCATGACAGTCAACAGCAGTATGCGGTTCTTAGAGGGTATGGGAATTCCAGATATCTGGATTGTAGAATGGACTCGTCAACATTTAGATTCAAAGACGAGAAGGGAATTTGAACTCAGTCTCAAAGATGATGATAATCCAAATTGGGAAGCATTGTCAGAATTTGTATTATTAAGAAAGGAAATGTAAAGAGTTCATAGACGTGACTGAAAATATCATATCCATTGACGAGGTGCCGCAAGTTTTCTTCTGTGATCGTTGTCTGCGCCAAGGAGATAACAAGATTACTTCCACAGGATACGAAGATAATGAAACGTCTATGCTCGAAGTCCTAAACCACCCCATTGAGGCAATTCAAAACATGTACAAAACATGTACCAAACTATTTGTGGGGAAATAATTCGAATGACGATATCGGTGATGATCCACATTGTTCGGAAGTCGAACCACCAAATAAAGTAGTGGAAGAGCTGTGGGAACCAACCTACTTTGTCCTGCCTGACGATGATAGTGACAACTTTTTTTACAAGAGGTCGGGGAAAGCCAGGAAGCAGCAACAGTCACCTCAAAATGAAGATTCGTCAAAGAAGCCCCAACGCAAACACTCATCTCAAGAAGTTTTTCAAAACATCATGACAGGAGAACTGTCAAAAATGACACCCAATGAGCAAGAATACACTCCAGATAAATGCTTTGCCGTAGAAATTGAGGCACAAGATTTTCCTCATTTTTACGATTGCAAAAACAATATATTTGTTGCGTATGAATGGACAGATACTGTTCGGAAAGCCACGAACAAGACTATTCACATGCGTGACTTGAAAGCCCGAAAATCCCCAAGCATGCCAACAGCACAGAACCGACATCTCTATTTTTGTAAAATAAATATGGAATGCAAGTGTTCTATACAATTTTTTCTGGCTGGTTTTGAGCAGCCCCAGCTAGGGAAGAGTTATATTTTATATGGGTATGCCTCGGAGGAATTCAAGTTGGAGCACACTCAAAATACTTTTCCGGGCATTCGTGGAAATAGCAGAAAATTGTATCAAATAGAATGGAAAAACAAAAGCGCTCTGAGGGTCTACAGGGACTTGTTATTCAACATGTCCGAGGAGAAGATGATGCACACTGGAG
>JAIUND010004688.1:0-11235 GCA_034699125.1 Gisinianus flammeolus
TCGCTTCCGAAGCCAATAAAGTGTTTCACTTTATGGCGACCCAAAATTGTTACGAAGTAACAATTTTTGACTTTATTTCAAATTTTGCTGCCATATATGTGGACGTACTGTATACACATGTTTGCTTGTATGTTATGGGTCAAAATTTAGTGTCAGTCAAAATTGCCGTTGGAAATGCAAAAATGCTGTAACTCACTTATGTGTACGAGCATTTTTGCGATTTCTAGTGCGTATTAAACATATTTCAACATGGAAATGCCTACTGTATAATCAAGTCCACAATAGTGAGCCACAGCCAATTTCCACTTTTTAAATTTTTATCCTTTTCTTGAATTTTAAAAGGAATTTCCATATGCAAAAATTGAAAATGCTGACTCGGTCGGATTTGAAATGGAATTACACCATGTTTTTCTGCAGCCTCTCAGCTCGAACAAAATTTAATTCGATTCGCCTTATCAAATAGAGAGTTGAGAGTCTATTAGGAGGAAAATCATGATTATATACGTTTCTTATTGTTTTAATTTTGAGTCAATTGACGGATTTATTGAATTGCCAAATGCTGGATTTCATGAGTACAGCTGCAGCATTTTTGTGATTCCGTTACTTTTTCCGATGTATATTGCATTATTTCCACGCCGCTCGTATAATTTTATGGAAATTTGCAGTTCCAGAGTATGGCAGGTCGACTGGGCAAAAACCGTTTGCCCCAAAAATAATCACACACAATTAAATGGCGTCGGACTGCCGTGGGAAAATTATTTAATTTCCAATGCAGAATCAAGAATCATCTTTATATCAAAATTATAGTCAAGCCAGTATAAATTTTTTATACTATTCAAATTTTAAAAATGTGATAAGTAGACTTTGGTTTTCGTGTTTCATTTGACTCAAATGATTGAGTTTTTAAAGCGGAGGAGTGACGAGTCGACCGTCACGACGAGTCGTTCGTTCGAGTCTCTCTGGCCGGCGGACTTACTTTTTGAGAGTTTGAAAGGTTCAAATTGAAACACATCCGAAATTCTTGGATTTGGTGTTTGCCAATGTTCTCTGGGACTCCTCAAACTGGATTACCTGATTTCGAGCATTCTCGAAATCCTTTATTGACATCGACTTCTTATTGGCTCGACGGCAAATTCTGCGGTCGACGTTGATTCCGCCGATGGTGATGAACGCCTGTGGATTTTACACGGTGCAATCCGTTCGATTTTCGTGGATTTTGTTGTCAAACAAATTGTTGGGCTTGTAAAAAATTGTGCATGTCATTAAATAAACGCATTCAAGTCATTTGAGTAAAATGGTAAACGCAGATGAAGAAACAGCACAATCTGCAATAAAGTCGTATTATATAGTTGACGCTTTTAAATATTCTTGTTGTCTTGTTGGTTGAGTTGTAAATAAGGAAATAAAGCAAAATAGTACATACAATGAAACTTCCAATTTAGTCTAATTAGTCTAATTTATTTTGCTGTGGCTACAAATAATTTTTATTGAAGGCATTGAATTGAAATTGCCTCCCTGTCTAAAAATGATTCATCAGATTAAATATTAATACCTAATGAATTTTCTATTCAATTATTAAGCACACCATTTGAATATTGAATATTCAAGTCTATTTAACTAATTGAGAAAACATTGTGGCGGTCTGGTTTTACATTCCATTCCAGTTCCACCAACTTCCATGTGCCCCAAAACAATAGGAAAATCAGGAAATTGAGAACAGTAATGAGCGGAAAACTTAAGTAAATAAGTTTCATCCATTATTATTTCAGCCATTTTGTGACCCACTTCTCGAGTCCACAATGAGTCAATAGTCCAAACAAAACTCAAACTAGACGGAAGTGATTATGTTGTAACGGGGATTTAAAAGAAGGTATAGTTCAGTGGGGTAACAGGAGAGATTAGTACACAAAGTATACGATATTCGCATATAAGCGAACTCGTAGTCCAATGGTTGGACACTATATACTCATGTGTTGACATATGTTTACCTGGGTTCCATTCCTTGTACGGGTTCTATATTTTTGTACCTCTTCTTCCATTAGAATGTCATTGTGCATGCATATGAAGGAATTTCTACACACGAATATTGCCTTTGTAATATTCGGTAATTTAATGCTACGATATTTATCGGGTTGTCAGACTTCAGACGCTTGATTTGATGAGATCCAAGAAAATTTGTGTTTGTGATTACATTTCCTATTTTTATTGCGACAGTTCAACGCCGCTCATGTAATTCCGTGAGAATTCTGACTTCGGGTGAAAGCAGGTTTTTCGGGTTTGTTACTTGGCCTTGTATTTATGGCCCATAGCACAATAAAAACATTAAAATTAAAGCTGATTCTTGTCTGTGCTTGTATAGATTTTGGATAAAATTCTCTCTTTTTTCGATTTGCCCATACTCAAGAGCCTGCGGCTTCAAGCCGGCGGCTTGTAAATCCATTCTGGAGGGAATTGGCGAGTATGGAAATATTCAAGCGGGATTTATTTCAAGTCCGGTCGAAGACTCAAAACTCGTCCTTAATTATTTAGACGATTCCCATGAAATCTCTGAGATTTAATCCCGAGCTTCTTCAAAACTCTGAAGATTTTACTTGCTCGGATTTTCATTTCTCCTCTGGACATTTTCCATCTCGACAAATCCACGACTTTTTCGCTCTTGTTGGTCACCAAATTCAAACAAAAAACCTCATTATCGACACCCCCAGCGGAAAAAGGAGGAGGCAGAACCACTGAAAATAGACGAAGAGCAACTGAACGAGAAGACGGAGGGGCCAAAAGCAATAACAACAAAAATGGAGGTACAATTCCTGCCGAGAACGTCATTCGAAAATTTCTTTGTTGCTCACAATGACAAACCCCAGGACTTGAAAATACTCGAGTTGGGCCACCGTTTTTGTGAGGAATCTATTTTGATCGAAAGTGAATTCGAGTCGCATCAGCAAATAGAGTTGAAAGTCCATCCGAAGGAAAATCAAGTTCAAGTGCTCGCAGTTTCTGCGGTTATGTGAGTCAATTGACGTTCAGGCATGATTTACGAGGTTGCGACAAAATAACGCACACACAATCGGACGGCGTCGAATTTCTGTTAATAAATAATTGATTACATATCATGATTATATGCGTTTGAAATAAAATAATTTGCAGTGATATTTATTATGTGGTTTTGCGAAAAATCATAAAACGGCAATTTGGAATTTCTCAGTGAAGTCATGTTGAAATCTTTCACTTTGATTTTGGCATTTGGATTTAGAGTTTCTGGATTTTTAAATAGCCAGCACCGCGGATTTATCGTCAGATCAACTGTTTGCCTGAACAAGGTTTTGAATTTGGATTACTATTTAAATATACTATTTAATAAATAGAACCCTGCAAAACCGGACAGCCTGCAAATATTCTTCCGATTGCCTGTTTAACTTCGTCCAATAATTTAAACAGCGTAAACTCAATTGGTTTATTATTTATCGGATTGTCAGACACTGGATTTCGTGAACTCGAGAATTCTTTGTGCTTTTGTGATTACATTTTGCGGTTTTCATTGAGACAGTTTGACGCCGCTCATTTAAATCTGTATGAGAGTTACGGGTTCGCTCGAATACAGTTGGAGTAAAATTTTCGTTCTGTGACAAAATAACGAAAAAACGATTGAATGGCGTCGAACTGGAGTACATAAAATAATTTTCATTTAATGATTCTGCATATGAATTAAAATATTTTGCACGGTGTTATTTAATACTCGTCTTTGGGGAAAATCATAAAACGGAGATTTGGAATTGGGAATTTGTATTCCCCATTTTGAAATCTTCTAATTGTAAATGGCCAGTCTGTAATTTTACCTGCTTGAAATAAATCAGATTTAAATTTGCACAAAAATGTTGAACTACGACGCCGTTTATTATAAAACACGTGTATTTAGCAGTGGTTCTGGTAGAGAAGACTTCTGCTGTGGCGTGGAGAACATTAATTTTGAAGAGATATAATCCTATAATGCATTTCTGTTGTATTTTGACGAAAATTAAACCCAGTGCAAAAGGTTTTCCACTCATTTACTCGGCAACCAGCATTAAATTGCCCTTATTAAATGGTAAGCATTTCCCCATTTCCATTACATTTTAATTCCATAAATACATTTAAATCTATTTTACACTATTTTTCATTAGTATTTTACTGATTGGATAAGAGAATGCGATGACAGAATTTCTATTCAATTCCGTCATTGAATGTTGTTTAAGGATTTTCAATTTTCATCAGCAGTTTTCAAGCCTTCATTTGGGTTTTCCATATGGTGACCTTATGAACTGATAATTTCTTGACAAAACTCACCAGTTTCCAAGATTTTGCCCAATGTTTTCACGGGTTATGCCCAAAATTGGAAAACTTCCTGTCGTTTCGAAATTCAGAGGAACTTTAGCGCTTGAACTAAGCCCAGACGAGTGGAAGCATGCAAACTTCCGTCCTGATAAAGTCGACAGAAATCCGTAGGTCGAATCTGTTGGATCACTTGGACACAGCGGTGTCAGAATTCCGTATGGCTATTAAAGAAATTGTAGTCGTGAATGGTGATGAAGGCAAATGGAAGCACTACCATCCAAATTATCGGCCATGGAATTTTCAGTGTACGCGAAATATGAGCGTATGTCCACATTTTGAGAATGGAAAATGAAAATAACCATTCAGTAATATTGGCCCACATTGGAGCAGCTCATTCTCCAATTGGATTTGGTCGATGCAATTTTAAGGGGGAAATTTAGATTCGGCTTTTACTGGACTCGAATGTGAGGACATTTTATCTATACTCAATTTAGCTCGAGCTCAGTCTGTTGCAACCATTTTGCGGAAAAGCAATCTCCCCTACCACGGGTTGCGATTTCAAAGCAGGATAATTTCAAACGGCGTTAAACTCAAGCAAGTTTTCGGCTCCCAGATATCTCATTTGTCTTCAGTTGACTCCGGCGACAATAGAAATTGGAACAGCGGAATTGGAAACAGAAGTGGAACAGAAACGGAAAATCGGGATTTCAGAAACTGGACCAACGGAAACTGAAAGAGCAGAGAGGAAAACGCTCATGGAGTTTCTCATGTGTGTCTTTCCATTTGGTCTGTATACGGCACATTCTTATTACTGTCCCGGGTCTTTATTTCATCAATCCGGATATTCCAATTCTCTGGATTTCGCTGGTGCCGGTTGATTGGAGGAATTTCTGTGGACTGTCATCATCCGACTTTTTCTTTTTATTCCTGTAGTACCCATCTCATGGTGCATTTTCTTGGTGTTCTTCATTCTTTCCTTTATCATGACTTTCCCTGTTCTCACGCAATTCATCATCCGGAAAATCAGGTCCGGAAAATCAAACAACGGTGGGCGGCAAATCTCATTTGAGCTTTTGTCAAGGAAATGTTGGAGGATTTCCGGGAATTGGAGACACAACTCTTGTTCTTCAATTTGGAAATGGGACTGTGTGGTTCTATGGCTTTTCAAATTACTCTGTCTGATCTTGTCAATATTGTGGGCGGGATCTCGGCCATTCGAATCTCTCACAGAAATCCATTCCTCGCCATTATCTACGCCAATTGCAGTGTGAACTGCATAATCGCTTACATTGCCATGTTCCAGCTATAGCCTACGGAGTGACAGAGAAAAGGGAGGAGTTACGGAGAGTACATTCGCCCAGTTGAGGTCACTCCTCGATCGGAGTACTGCGAGAAAATGCTGAGGTCAACTCCATTGATGACGATGAGCGTCGGCGGATTTCACATGTGGTTGAACGAGAATCCGTCCCGATAAACCACACAGAAAAACCTCGTTTACAATTATTCACTATATGCTTCATTAATTATGCAGTTTGGATTCCAACTTCCAACCATACGAAAATCAATTTAAATTTAATACGTAGACGATAGAAAAAACTATATATTCGATGAAATAAGTTGATGAGTAATGAAAGCCGATGGATTTCCTATAATATTGTTTTATTCTTCATAATGATTATATTTTATTTTCTACTTACAAATTCGTAAGTATTTGATTGTTTATTGGATACACAGAGCTCTGTCTTGTTGGACTGTTGAAGTTGTGTGTTGGCATTGCAAATCGCATCTTCTTTTCTATCTTCATTGTGTGAAATTTCAAGGAGGAAAGATAAGAGGACAAATCCTATTCATAATTATAAATGTTGCATAAATTATAATTATACATAAATGTTAGTTGTTTCACTATAATACATTCTTTTTTTTGGGGCGGGGGGGTTCATGTGGACTTCAATTATAATATTTTGACATTCATTTGTAAAATATTCAATCACATGACTATATAGAGTAGCTGCGGGCAAGATTGAGCAGTGAATTATTGTTGGAGTTACGTAAAACCTGATGAATGGATTGGGATTGTGAAAACGTCCAACGAAAGATTGGCTCATGGTCTATCGACGCTTGATTTACTTTTTCTTCAATTTTTAATTAATTTGAGTTGATATTTAACTTTTAAAAAGGGTCTCGAAAACGAAAGTGCGGGCAAGATTGAGCACCACCGTGAAAAAAGTGTCTTATTCTTGGTTCGAGTGTTTCATAATTTTTTACAAGCATATTTGGTCCAATTGCTCATGATTAAAAGAACTTTGAGGCCAGCAACAGTGCTGGAATGAGAAATATG
The DNA here is from genome assembly GCA_034699125.1 of Gisinianus flammeolus. NCBI lineage: Eukaryota > Metazoa > Arthropoda > Collembola > Symphypleona > Katiannidae > Gisinianus > Gisinianus flammeolus. The sequence goes on from JAIUND010004688.1 coordinate 6,647, forward strand.
ATTTTTAGAAAACTACTCGCATCCACACACAAGCGAACAAAGCTGTTTGCAGTGCACTTTATGCAACTTTTGTTCAAATCGCCGTAGAACCGGTCATTTGACGTCCGGCATTAAAAATGTCATACGCACCAAATCCAGGCTGACAAGGGCTTAAAAAAGGTATGGACGTTAACAATTTATATTGAACCGTTTAATTGTTATTTAACTTTTACGGTGCTTTTCAAACTTGCCCGCTGCTCAATCTTGCCCGCAGTTCCTCTAACTATATTAATTCCGTATTTTTAACCTAATAACATAATAACAATATTAATACGCAAAGAACGAAGGAATTCAATGAAACCCCATTAATATTTCTTGTTCCATACGACAAAATGATTCACACTAATAGAGAAAAAGAGAGAAAAAAGATGTGTTTTTGAATTTTTGATAAAAAACAGGGACTTCATCTCGAGGACTTCCAGGGAATTTTTACTTGACAGTAAAATCTGATTGAGAGCCAAAATTTCCTGAGGCCCAAACTGAACCGGAACTTGTGGATTTTCAAATTTCTCCATTTCCTGGAATTGACGGGGACATTTAAGGGTGATCATTTGGAATTTCGGTTGAGCATCCGCCACTTTCAACACCGCCCCCAGGGAAATTCGCCATGAGTCATAGGCAAAGTGTTTGTGCAAGTGAATTTGGGTGATCCGGGACTCTGTGGGAGCATCGAGAACCAAGAAACCCCGGATTTCCGTCAAGTTCCTCGCGCCAGTCAGGATTTTGTAGGCTGCGGAATCCATGTCAAGGTGGTATAAGTGACGTTTGTTCCCATTTACTCCAATGAACTTCCTTAAGGACGGGAGAGAGAATGGAGTTGACTCGGGTGGTCCAGGCCATTTCACTTTCTCTCCAATATTACCCTCGAGGATTGAGAGCTCGGATAGGTCGGGGACTTGATCTTCGAGCAATCTCATCAACGAGCATCGAGTAAAACAAACGTAGTGCAAATGCAGTCGCTGAATCCATTTCCCTTGAGTCGAGAAGAATTTTTGAATTTCTTTCGCCCTCAAATCTGCATCGTAGAAGCAGAAATCAGTACAGGGGAAGTCCATCGAGTTGTCCAGGATTTCCTGGAGTTCCACCATTTTGTTCGAGCCAACAGACACTTGACAAGAATTTGTTTTTAAAAGTTCTTTTGTAGCACCGCTCAAAAAGGATGTATTCACCGGACGAATCGCTTTCAGAGTCGGAACGTTCAAAATTGACATGATCTTATCCGCAATCTGCAAGTATATGAACAACAACAACAACATGATTAACAACCAAAATCCATCAACCTTACTAATTATGTTTTTCATATTATATTAATAAATAATCCTGATAATAAAAACAACAACAACAACACCAAAGGATTTACAACTTTGTGAATGTTTTGGTGCACAATTATATTACATTACAAAATATCCCTGTTCACAAAGGGCCCAAATCAGGGAGCGAAGCATAGTAAAATGATAAATTACTAGTTTCAGGCATGGCCGGGGAATTCCAGACACGATAAATTTAATTTTAATAATTGGGAAGGGAACTAATTTCCTGATTTTGAACCACCATTTAGATTCCCCATAAATGGTTACACAAAAATTCAAATGTATATTGCATTGTTTTGATAATTTTGGATATCATCCGAAATTCGGGTTTTTGAATTTGGATTTTATGAATTATAGTTTCAGATTCGGACTCTCCATAATTATTTACCCCAAAATCTAAAACATTTAAATATTGTGTAGAATCGTGGACAAAACCCGAAATTCGGTTTTTGTATTCGTATTTTATGAATTTTCATTCGAGATTCGGAATCTTCATAATTTTTTACCCCAGAGTCCAAAGAATTTGAATATTGTTCCAAATTCGGGGTAAAACACTGAATTCGGTGTTTGGAATTTGGATTTCTCGGAGTTTAACTTCATATTCGGATTCCCCCGTGTTTTTTTAGCCTACACATGCTATTGAACAAAAAATACTCTGAAAACAGGTCAAAAATCCCCAAGATAAAACCGAAGCGAGCGATCCGATTCGGCCCATCCAGTCGTCTCGTATATAAAAATGATTATTGACTTTATTTAAAAACAGAGGGAGAAAACGGAGCGACGATGTGATGCCCTTGGAATTTGGAAAGCAACCAAGGTACAATTCTCATTTTATACCCCACAGTGTGAGATTGGAAGCTCGATGTGTCTGCTTTGAAACAGTGGAGAATTGCACCTTTTGCTTTTTTGTCTTCGTTCCTTTACAAATTCCAAGGGCATCACATCCTCGCTCCGTTTTGAAATAAAATCAATAATTATTTAAATTATTTTTAGCCGAGATGACTGCCATGTCGGAACTCATTCTGTACAATGATCATACAATGTCAATTCTTAAAACGCGGAGTCAAAATCTGGAACGGTTCGAGAGTTACCGTATACGACGGACGGACGGACGTACATTATGGCCATTTCATTATGGGAGCTCGGCTCCCTAAAAATGTATACATATATAGAATCCTATAGGATTTGGATTAGGGGCTGCCCACAAACTGACTCGGATGAAAGGTTGGAGTGTTGAGTCAGGATTTAGTCACGTGTCTCTACACTAATACATTAGCGTGCATATGTTTTTGGAGGAGGGGGGCCGAAAATCGGCTTTTCACCTTTATCTCTCTCCTATAAGCCCCGCCTTTCTGAGTATTCTATATACTTCTGTACAGAGTTAGGGATTTCTAATTGAAAAGTTGGAACGAATTAATTAAGTTTTAATTGTAATTAATTGACTAACTTTAAATGGATGACACTTTACACTTTACACCATCTATGTATTTCTATAACTAAATGCAGTTCTATAACATGTATGTGTAAAGTGTCATTTATTTAAAGTTAGTCAATTAATTACAATTAAAACGTAATTAATTCGTAGGATTCTACTATAGGTATAGTATAGTAGAATACACGGAAAGGCGGGACTTAGAGGAGAGAGAAAGGCTCAGTTATTTATTTATATAATCATTATAATCCGACAGTAGAATTCTACTTATATGGCTCACATCATTTTTATATACTTTTTACACTTTTGGTACGTAAATCAATTTGATGGGCCGATTTGTTACTAACAAATTGTTAGAGAAATGGAAATGAAATACGCATATACTATATATCTATAGCATGTAACAATAATAACAACAACTCCACCAACAATTTACAACTCTTGTAATTAAATATTACTTACAAAACTTACAACTATATACATGACAATTCCTATATAAAAAATTATATAGGAATAGTTGGCCTCATTTTTTGAATGTATACATAAGTGCAAATGGAATCTCGCCATCTGGATACGCAATTTTCAAGTGCGAAAATATGGCACAAGATGGCGAGATTCCATTTGCACTTGTGTACACAGCAAGGAACTCTGCAAGGAAAAACTTTTTCTATGGGCGGAGCCAATAAATTCACAAAAGTCCATAAAGTTTTTGGATGGACTGTATATATATATGTATTTAAAATTACCAATGGGATTCCGAAAGCTTTTTCTTGCGGCGACTCGACCGGGGAAACATCTCTAATACTTGATGACGACATAGTGGGTTCTGAATCCGACTGTTGACTTTGTTGATTGTCCATCTCGTCTCGGCTTTTGGAGCAACTGAAATTTCGTCAAACAATCATATTTATGAGTTTATAACAATTGGGAGCTTTGAATCAAAACTTTTGATAGACTATTTATCAATGATATATACATATTCCAAAGTCGCGTGGAGTATTTGTACACACTTATTTATATAACTTGATGTGATATTACAATAAAATAGACATCAATACAATCACGACATTAAAAAAATGAAATGCATATGAAATATACCTATAATATTTCTCTGTAGAAAATTCTTGGATTCTCGCTCTCCTTTTCTCTTTCTGTTCAAGTATACTTGGAAATTGTAGAATTTGACTGTGAAGTGTGGTAGATATACCTTAATTCTGAATTTACAATGGAAATACAAAATAATTGAAATTGACAGGATCAAAATATTATAATGAAGAGAGAGATTTCAGAGAATAAAATCCAAAATAAAAAAGCCACACACACAAAGAACAGATCCATATAGCTAAAGAAAAGGGTTTTCCCGAACTATTTTTTAGAAGGATGAAAACTAACTACGTGTCTTCCTTATATATAAAAGTAGAATACAAAAGTAATTTTTAAAAAATTCTAACTTGACCAGGGGGGTACTTTATGGGGGGTCGAAAGTTCAATTTTGACAAAGGTATTGTCATTTTCATAAATTCCCTATTGCATGAATCTCGGATTTTTTTTCATAATATTCTTCTTTAGCCTATTCTGCACGGCAAGGACTTTTTACATTTTTGATTTTTGACCTGTATCAATTTTTAGGTCACCATGGAGTCAACCTTGTTTTTCATCCGATTGATCTGAAACAAAATCATTCGACAAGGTGAGGTCATCCTGAACAATGTTTAAATTACCACCAACCCTCTATCTCTAACCGTTTGACCTCCACGAGGTCAAATGTCAACATGGGTCAAAGTCAATTTTTTGTGCCCTTAAGATTT
>JAIUND010004689.1:0-11235 GCA_034699125.1 Gisinianus flammeolus
GTTAAGTTCAAAAAGGAACTATAATTATTTTCCTTAATTTCGTTTGTCCGGGTTTGACCTGCTCTGGAGGTCAAAGTATTAGAGATGAAGCTTTGGGTCAAGCGACATTATTGTAGAGTAGGTCATGACGAACAATAATGTCGCTTGACCCAACGCTCCATCTCTAATACTGTGACCTCCAGAGCAGGTCAAACGAAATTAAGGAAAATAATTATAGTTCCTTTTTGAACTTAACAGACGATATCTTCTTTCTTTTCTTTCAGGAACTGTGTGGGACATGAAATGCAATAACTTTACATCTACATATTTTAAAACAACGGACTCGTTTGTAACTTAAATATTGAACAATGTGGTAATTTCTCGAATGAAAATTGTTGTCCACATTGAAAAAAGTGATGGATAATGGAAAGTCAAGGAGTCCAAACCGTTTTATATATACCTGGCTCGAATTACAATTGATATTTGTATATTTGTGATAGCGATAATCACACCAAAAACTATAGGAAATCTCCAGTCACACAAACAACTGGGAAAACAATTGGCCAGTGTGCGGCGGCGGAACGATTTATGGCGAGCGTGGGATACAAAATAATTTCTGTTTTATATCTACACCAAATTTTGGTTTTGGAAATCGTTTTCATCTACAACAAATTTAAGCGGTCGATTGGTAATTACTTAAATAATTATATGCTTATTACAATTTCACTCATCCACTTTGAATGCAATTCCCTATCGAGCGCTGTCCACATGAATGAACAACGCATGGCTCTCAATTTACAATTGAATTTCCAGTCATTTTTATTTTAAAGGAGAAAAATCCATGCAAACAGTTGATGTGAATTTTCCGCATAATTCATAAAAATTGTGACAGTTGATTCAATTTTGAACTAGGTTTTTGTATAGGAAATGGTGAAAACAAATCATAAAGAGTTGATGGCAAACCATTCAAAATTTGTATATCGTTCATCTGAATGCGGATTTTGTGCTTGAGTTTTTCCATTGTTACTTTACTTAATAAATTATTACAGAAATGTACATATTTTGTACTGCCATTTCTATTTCTACGACATACAAGGAAAATCCGAGTCCAAAAGATTCCGCTCTGCATTTCCAATTCAATTAAAATTAAAACCATACAGAAAGTCCAAAACGTTTGACGGGGAGAGGAAATTCATAATGCAAGATTTTAGCACAAATGAAAGCTGGAGATTTGAAGGGTATCAAGAAAATCTACCCGGTCCTCTTCAGCTAAAACATAAGAGTTTTGTTGCATTGGGATTTTAACATCCGCATCATAATCATGCTGTGAAATTCACAGTGAATGTGGGAATGTGAAGTGAGTTGCTTCAAGCGAGTGTGAGCGAGCGGACAAGGAATTAACATGGAGCGCCATAAGCAACAATGTATTTCCCGTTCTTATATAAATCTCTCCAATGTGCCACCATTTCCCAACGGATTTTACTCATTTTTTGCAAGCCATAGGTAAATCATACGTGGAAAACGCAACCATGTAGAAAAATCCTCGCATTTTTTAACATTTCAGCAGCATTTGCGTAATGTTAACCAGTCAATTTTCAGCTGACGAGTTCCCAACTGCCAAAATGGTGATAAATGAATGGAATTTGGTATGGACGTATTAACTACATAAGTATACATGTATGTGGACTTGAAGAATGTATGCTTCTGGTTGTGGTGAATCAACTCAAATATCTTTCGTCTAAGAAGGTCACGAGAGGTCACAGACGGGAAATGGGAAAGCGCGTGGTTTCTGAATCAAATAAACTTGTTTCAATTTGATGGTGATCGGATGACTCATTTGACGCAGAATTTGATGCTCACAGAGTCGGACTGCACAGTATCCACACAGCCTGAAATAGAGCTGCACGTTGGAGAGTTCCATTGTCATGGCAGTTTCCTCAAAAAATCAGACACTTCAACATTGTGACGATTGTAAGTGTTGATATTATCAAAGAAGATTAAATCCCATTCAGTTGGCTCTGGCTGACAGAGTCTGGCAGTTCTTTTAGAAACTTCAGGGAAAAGGTAATTTCTAAAAACATCAACTCATTTTGGCTATTTTTTTTATCATCGTTGAATTTTCCATTGTCCATTTTAATTTCCTTAATTGTCAAAGTATACACGCGCTCTCATTTATCTGTGGTTCCCCTCGTACTTTTATAGTTTGAGATTGAGCCCTCAATTAATTTTTTAATTGTCTTTACACAAGTTAATATGAACAAATAAAGAATAAATGGACTCAACATTTGTTTATGACCATTTAAATTTTCTTTTGATAGTGTTTTAAAATGTTTTCTAAACACGTAATTCCCAAATTGTTCATTTAATTTGGTAAAATATAGGTATTTATGTGGATACAAACAGTCCAAATCCCGATGAGTTCATGTGGATTTTCAGTATTTCCTTCAAAACCATCTTCATTATATACGACTAAAACTTCAAATGAAATTCTATACAAGTATAAAATGTCCGCACAACGAATTGACTGAGAATCTAATTAATTTGGAGATGCAAAAAATGAGACTCGAGGACTAAAAGAATGGACTGAAATTGCTAAAAACACCATGAAAATATATAGTATTTACTTTTTTTAAATTAAATATCAAAATACAAAACTCTATTGTTTTCGTAAAACTCTCCGTCTTTTGGCAATTCATTACACAGACAAAGGAAATTTCAAATTTCAAATATTTGAATGAGATAAAATTACAGAATAAAACAACTCCGCATTCAATTGTCAATTATTACATATTTAATTTCTTCAAATCATCCTTTTTCCTCAAGACAAATCGGAATGACTACAGTGAAATGAGATTACGCGCTGAAGTTTGAATTGGGAGGTCGTAAAAAGTTCGGGCTCTCCTTGTCGGATCGTAATATTCGTAGACGCTGACATATGGCTTTACCATTTTGGCCACTTTAAAAACCGAGATGGCTTCAAGTTCCAAACAGATTGGATTCGTCACCGAGTCCAAATAAACGTTGAGCCTCGAGCCGGAATTTATTAAATCATGTCGTTTATAATTCGGCACGGTTTTCTTGTAGTTATTCAACGAATCCAGATCCACCGTGAAGCCGCTGGGTAAATTCACCTCAATAATCGTCATATTCGATGCCGTCGACGAAGAAACCCCGGGAGTTTTAGCTGTTATTGCTTTAACAACAAAAGCCGTACAGATTTTGAGCAACATCCCAATCTCGCCTTTCTTTTCCACCGTGACATCCAGGGAAAAGGCGGGAAGCTTGATTTTGTCTTGAACGTAGAAACTCCAGGTCAATTGAGCCAGGACTGTTCCATTTCCACTCGCGGAAAGACTGACGGAGCGACAGGAAGGCGGGAGAATCAATTCTTGGAGCACCACCGCATTTGCATCGTTCAGTGAAATCGTGTTCCGTTCCCGCGCATTCCAATTTCACCTTCATCAATATCAACATCAAATGTAAAACCACAATTATTAACTGTTGAGTAGAAAATCTCGCTCAATTCCACAGATATTTCAATTGCTTTTTGTATTGAACTCACTCACGTGTAAATCGATGCCGGTTTCTCGGGTCAAATGAGCGAATTGGGCGAGAGCAGACAGGGCGATGACCGTGTCTTGACTGGAGAGAAAACCGCCATAGGAATTTCGCTGTCTCAACAGCCATTTGACAATCCCAACGGACTCGACCACCAAATCTCGAGACAAATAAATCAAAAGAGCATACGCCGTCATTTCCACTTGCACCGGTTTTATTGACGCCAACTTTAACGGCGTTTTCTGGTCCAGCACTTTTTTTTTTCTTCCCGTTTCCATTGCAAGCTGAAGCAGCTGTTCCCCAATATTTCAAATCATCACCAGTTGAAATTCCCGCCCCTTCCAGGATATTGAAATATTTGTCCTTGTCCGGATGAGCCATGTGAAGAGCGTACGTTGTGAGGACGAACGCATAAACGTCTTCATTCCAGGTCCTCCAATCACAATCACCGGCCACGGCTCTTTCCCATATTTCCCCGTGTTTTTTAAAACAAAATCCAAGGATTTCTGGATATTCTGCGAATAATTCAAGTTACTCGATGTCTTGCTCCTCGTCTTTGTTTTGGTGGATTTTTTTGACATCACAACGGACTCGGATTTTGTGGCACTCAATTTTTTCAATGGTTTTTTGGGTTTGAAATGTTCTGCGGCTTCCAGGAACGCGATGAGACAATACGCTGTTAAAGCCACTTCATTGCAGCTGCCATTGTTGCCATTGTTGTTGTTGTTGGTGGATCCGCCTTGCATTCCGTAAGTGAAAACATGTCCACGCTCCGCAAAAGACCCCGCAAAAGCGTTGCCCGCGTCCTTTTCTTCTAGATGCTGCTGTTTTGATAGGAAATTCAGAGCGTTTTTGATAGTGTTTTGATCAATGTTGTTGGGAATGAACTTGCGAGCGCGGATGAAGAATCGGATGACGAAAGCTGTGAGCCAAGTGGATCCAAATTCGTCCGAGTACTCACCGAAGCAGGAGAAAGAACCGTCGTTGTGTCGAAAAGTGAGTTGCCGTTGAAAACCCGTCTCGAGGAATCGAATCGCTTTTGTTTGAACATCCAACCGAAGATTCTTCGAGTCCTTGAGATAATCCAAAACAACAATGTCCGCCACGAAATCCAGCATGTTTTGTTCCCCACAGCCAGTGGGCATTTGAATGAGCGAGTCCAGATTCTCCATTGTTGAGCCAAGGAGATCCGAAATCAGGGTGATTTTAACAGATTTTAACCCTTCACACGACTTTTCGGGAAATCTGCCTCCAAAACGAACTGATGATCAGCAGCAGCCGCCGTCAACTCGTCTTCGTTGTTTTTGTTCTTGTCCAGACTGATCAAAGTCGTCACGCTCCGACTTTGTTTCTCACCAGGCGGGAGGACTCGAAGGGGCATTTCCAAGGCGTTACCCGCAACATCCCGGAAACCCTTCACTTTGATATTGATGAAACCAAACGTGATGGGTTTGACCTGGAAAATACAGGAGGTCACGGAATTGGGTCCACACATCACAGATTTTTCGAAATGCAGTGCCGCTTTCTTTATTATTGAACTGGTAATGGAAATTCGAGTTTCATTGCCATCTGTGAATTTCCCTTCGGAATTGTCCAACGTTAGCTGAACCTCCACGGATTTTGTACTGGAATCAGTCGTGACGTAGTTGTGAACGAGGACTTGAAGGGCCAGAACTTCTCCTTTGACCACCGAATACGGCAGATTGAGGGACAGGAAAAACGGGCGGGAAACCAAGAGTTTCTGTGCTGAGGGCAGGGAGCAGAGGCTCCTTTCTGGGCTGATGGAATAAGCGGTGATGATCCAGGAAGTGAGGGAATCCGGGACCATTTTCTTGAAATCAAAACTCCCGCTCTCATTTAACTCAATTTCATCCCAGAGCCAAGTCTCTCGGAAATCCGAACGAACTCGGACTTGTGTTTCAGCCTGGATTCTACCAGAGCTTAGCGTAGTATACGCTCTCATCCCCTCCATCTGTTCAAGCTCTCCATATCCTCCAGAACTATCCTTGTTTTTTGATTTGTTCAGGCCATTCGTCATGAGGAGAAGACCAGCACTACGAAAAATGCTTTGAATGGCTCGATCCAAGTCCACTTCCCGCTCACTTTTATAATTATATGTAGCCGATTGAGCGTCATCATTCACGCTGGAAATCTCTTTGCTGATCAGAGCTCGGTCGATATCTCGGTCATCTTTGTTCAGCAAAAGGACTGCTTGATCCACTCCTCGAAGGGCCTAACGAATGTAGACTCGACGCAATCCGCAAGGTCACTTCCTGCCCCGGCTCTCGCTTCCCTTCGGACAAGGTCACGTTCAAAAAACCTTGGTCATTTCCCTTCCCGCTTTTATTCTCATTGGAGATGGTCAAGAGTTTGCGGGAGTCGGCGCAGATTTGGTAGCGACTGCTCTCTCCGATTCCAATTCCAACAAGGAATTGCCTGTAGACGAGCAGCCTGACTTCCGGTCCAGTCTTCTCAGGGCACTTGATTTGAAATTGGTGGTTTTTCATGGGGGAGGACAGCAGGATTTTCTCATGGCTCAAAATCCTCCCACCGCCGCCAATGAGGATCCAATTTAGCGATCGAAATTCCTGACTGGAATTGACGCTGACTGTAAACGGAGCAAATTCAACATCAATAATGTTGTTGTTTTTGTTGATATTTTCATTTTGGAGGACTTGAAGGTCCAAATAATAAGTCCCAAATTCCCCAAACTGTTGAATGTTCCCGAGTTCTTCCGAGTCCAGTCATGGTCTTGGGATGGAGTGAGAATAAATCAGGTCTTTGTATTTGATCAGGATTTCCGGGGAGCCGACGAGTGGATTCGATGACGTGTCCCACATCAAACTGACCCGTCCCATTGCCTCGGCTGGGAGAGGTCGAATCAGTCGGGATCCCTTCACATCATTGGAGAAACCATGCCAAATGGTGAGGGCATCCGGATCTGGGTCAACAATGGGAATATTATCTTGTGTCAAGACGAAAACACTCAATTTATAAGGGATTCCAGGTTTGAAGGAGAATTTATTATCCACTATGATTTTATAAGGGAATTTGTACATGACGACTATCCCTGACGACGTCACCGTTTTTCCTGTGATGCTCTCCTTGAAAACAGCTGGAAAATCGAGGGGTTCCAGGTCAAGAAGTCAATGGCAGTCTCTCCAGGAGGCCAAATGGGCTCGATTTCAATCTCGACGATCCTCTCGCCACTCTCGTCGATTGGGACAGTCACACTGAACACTCCATTCATATTCACATCTTCACTGCGGTGGTAGTATTGCAAGTGGGGCGTGATGGTCACTTGACCCCTCGACCATGTGTATACTGGGCAGAGATGGTGACGGGGACGGTCCGAGTGGGGACGAGGATGAAGGGCGGAAGTTTCACTTCAAAACTGAATCGAGGCAGAACGTATTTCTTGACGCTGAAATTGCACTTGGATGAATCTTGAGATTGCCAATTTGGTTTTGATGTGGGTGATTGAAGGGACGCGATGGAAAGTGTCCAATCTCCAAGGACCGGCTCCGTTGAGAGCTCTAATTGACTGAGAAGAGACCCCGACTCACTTCTACACACTCCCAGATTTTAATGACATTTCTTGAGGGGTCACAAACTTGAATTTGAATTAAAGGAATCAAATCCGCTGGGAAGGATTTCAAATCTCGCTTGAGCACGAGGAAATCGGACCGTTTCTCCGGGTTTGTACGTCGATTTATCCGTGTGGGCAAAGATTGAGCGGTCTCTTTGCATTGGTGAAAGATTCCGTTCTTCCGTCCACAATTGACCCGATTTTTCATCCCGGATTTGCAAAGTCAATTTGTACTGGGAACCCGTTTTGATGGAGATTTCTCCCGTGTTTAAATTGAGGCGACCGGATTTCCCGGGAAGGACCGAGATTTCCCCACTTTTTATAATTATCCCCTCTTCAGATTTTTGTTCTGGAGAAATTCCAGGAACATCACGTGGATCCTCTTTGATCGTGACGGAAAATTGAAGGCCGGAACTATTTGAATTCCCATTCAAATCCCGCTCTTTTGTCTCTCTCGGCTCGACGAATATTGAAATGACGTGTGAGGAATCCGGTAAAATCAATGCGGAAGTGATGGCCGAATAAATTAATTTTTGTGGAGATGACTTTAACTGTGACGGTGATTGTGGGGATTTCGTTGGGACAACAGCAGTTGGCGCGGATTTTAAATTCACCGAACGCGGCATTTCAATAAATCATCCGTCAATTAATCTTAATTTCCTTTATACTTTCATTCAGTGGATTTATTACAATTAAATTATTATATAATTCAATGGATTTGATTGGAAAAGTTTTACTTTTCCGGGATTTTCAAATGTTTCATTTTCATTTTATTATCATGGGAAAGTGTTGATTTGACATGGGATTTCCGTCACAATAGTTTGTAACCCTGGCAAATTTGAACAATTTAATGAATTTTTCTCCATAAAATCCATCTCAAAACGTTCCACAGCTACGGCTACAGCTCAAAATCCTTTGTCAAGAAGTCCAACTCAAAGTCAAACTTAAAATAATATAATGTATATCCTGAAAATTCAATTTGGGAATCCAAAGCTGATCGTTCATGTCATGTGGAAATCACAAATGAATATACAAAGGTATCTCAAATTGATTTAGAGTTTTTTTAGAGAGTGAGAAGGAGAAGCCCCACGACTTGCTTGACAATGAAATCCACGAATTTCGGAACACTTTCCCGCTCGACCATGTGAAATCGCCCAATGCTCATCGTCATCAATGGAATGGACCGCAACATCCGCTCACAATATTTCCGTTTCTGGACGGACAGTCCCGCCCATGTCAACTCAATGACCCGTCGCAACTCCTCAGCCGTCTCCGTCACTCGATAGGCCAGCTGAAACATGAAAATGTAGGAGAGTGTACAGTCCGCATTGAGTAGTGCATAGATGAGGGCGAGGAGTGGATTTCCGTGAGAGATTCGAATGGCTGAGAACCCACCCAAAATGGAGACAAACATGCAGAGGAGCTTGAGAAGCCACAGCACGTTCCTGAACACCAAATTGAAGAACTCGAGTTGAGTCTCCAACTCCCGAAACGTCCCCAAAGACTCCACTAGAAACTCAAACGACGTCAGACTCCTCCCACTGAAATATTTATTGTATTTACACACACACGACACAAACCAATTAGTTAATTGTCAATTATTGGTAAGCAAAATTTGACTGATTTTTTTGGATTTGAATGGAATGTTTTCAAGTGTGCATACTGAATTTTCTGGATGAGGAATCGAGTGAAGTCCGAGAAAGTCATGACGAACGAGAGAATGAGGAAAATAAAATACAGCGCCCAACTGAGCACCAGGAAATAAGCCAAAGTGTCCAGGAATAAACAGATTGAGATGGTCCCCACGTTCCTCCAGTCCATGGGCACGGCGGAGATCCAAAGAATCGGAATATCCAGACTGAGGAAATACAAAGCCGGGTAGACGCCCACACAGCTGTAGACACCAAATGGGAGGAGACGAATGAAAAACTCCATCAGAGTTTGATGTGGTTGCTCAGATCCAGGATTTGTGGTGGTGGGTGGAGTCGACTCAAACTCATCTGAACACACACCAAAAAAACAGTGGAAAATGTCTCGTCAATTAAAATATAGCTCTTCCTCCACACACTGTAAAATATATATGTAAAGGAATTATTATTTTACCGCGGATTTTGAGGATTTCATTGTAGACTTTACTGTTCAGATCCCGCTGAGCATCAAAAATGGAATGAACCATGGAGAAGGCGAGGGCGTAACTCGCCCACAGAATGAGGACAATCGGCGTGAAATCCCAGTGTGAACTCGATGATTCAGATGGTGATTGGGATTGGGATTGGGATTGGTCGGGACCGGGATCAGAGGGAAAAACAGATTGAACAGTCCGAAACGTCATGAAACTGAGTTGACTCACAATCAACGACTGCCATAGTTTGAACACGATTTTCCTCCCCAGGGAATTTGCACTCTTCATTTGACCCGTGAGCCGATTGAACGTGACTGGAATCAAATTGAGTTCTGAAGTCAACGAGAACGTCAAGTAATTCCATTTCAAATCCGACCGTGTCAGCATCTTGATTTTGATATTGATACTCGTATTTTACCTATATTGAAATAAATGGTCTGAGTCGCCAATCGCCACTGTCGAGCAAAACAGCAAATATATATATAAGGAAAGAATCCTGATGGATTTGTACGATATGATAATATGTATAATAATAATAATAATATGAAGGAAAATCTTTCTCGTTTTCCTGTGTATATTGAAATTCCTGCACAAACTATTGTGTATATTGTCGACGTACGTGGAGGATTTTGTATTGCAAAAAGCCGGACTATATTATCGTCGTATTATTCGTATTCGTTTTATGAATTATTATTCCATTCTATAGATTATATCGTTATAATAGTTTCTCGTATTCTCAATTCCACAAATCCACAAGGATGAACAGCAAGTAAAATATTCATATATAAGCCTCATTTCCTTGGTGTATAGGTAATTAAATTCCCCTTCTTTCTCTCGCTTTCTCTTTCTCTTTCTCTTTCTCTCCACATATTTGTTTATAAGTACATATTTCCCGAATATTCCATTTGGGTGTGAATTGTCAATATCCGAATATCCGGGTAAGAAAAGGGTATTTGATATATGATATTTTCCATTGGATTGTATTTATGTACATTATTCGATCAATACTTGAATCATTCTCCAACCAAGAACAAATAATCGAAGAACCACTTAAATACGATATTCATTTAATATGGGACATTATGCCATCTCTAATTGAATATTGTGAATATTTGTCTGGACTATAATATGCCTTTTGTAATTGATTACGTAACGTTCAATTGCCTGTCCGTCTCTGTTGTGTAATCGTAATGTATAATCAAATGGTCCCTTCTTCCTTCGCTATATACCATTTTACACGTTACCACATTATAGATATTTAAGAATAACATGTATATATGTAGCCCATACAAAACCAAATACCGTAAAACTTGAATTAAAAACCTAACTCCAGCTTACAAACCTATACCTCAATTATTAACCTAGGTTTGATCTAGCGTGAGCCATTTACAGTCATGCTATCGAGTTATCCTTGGTTTTTTTGATCATTTCAACTTGAAATTTTCAAGAATTGTAGACACTAGCCTACATTCCATCCAAAAACTTTATGGACTTTTGTGAATTTATTGGCTCCGCCCATAGAAAAAGTTGCAAATATTCCTCACATCTCACACATCAATCAAAATATTATGAGCACACACATGTTAATTTTTTTAATGAGTACGATACATTTAAGTGTTGAATTTTGATATTGAGAATGGGATTGAAATGGGGTGTACTGAGAATCAAACCAGATATTGTGAATCAAAACATTGATATTGGTCGAGTCAAGTATATACGATGAAATGACGTCATGCGTGTGGAAACAGAATGAAGAGCGTTTATCCGTTTATCAAAGTGTGTATATATAGGAAAATGAGGATGAGAATTATGTGAGGATTCATTTACAATATCAATACATATCTTTTGATACTAAACACGAGTTTTAAGTGCGATATCTATACATTTGAATTTGACTCGTTTTTATCATCCACTATTTATTGAATAAATATAGAAATTAGAATGTGTGGACTTCTTATCAACTCGTGGATTAAATGTCGTTGCCATT
>JAIUND010004690.1:0-11234 GCA_034699125.1 Gisinianus flammeolus
GGATCAAAGTTACAATTTCAAAACCTTTGAACAAATCTCTGCTTGTTTGACCTCAGCTAATTTTGGTAAATAAATAAATAAATAATTCTAAACAAAATGAATATTGATTTTTATCAATCCATGTACATATTTATTAATCCTAAATCATTTTGTTCCCTATATTTTAGAATTTGTGGCAAAATTGAAAACAGTTGGACCAATTCGATCGTACAAGGGAGTTCCCAGTCGATTGTGTGAGCTCGTGGATTCGTCCAATTTTCTTGTACGTTTTCTCTTTCACTTATATTCTTCATGTGTAATGTATTGCAATATATTTCTTAACAATTTTTTTTGAAGAAAATGTCGAAATTTTGACATGTTGACCTTTGGAGGTCAAACCTTTGAGCTGTGTCAAAATTCCTTGAGGGCGCTTGCCTTCTTTCGTCGAGACCTTTTTTTTACGCGGTCACTCGATTTTCAAATTTTAGGGAGCGGAGTTACCCTTTATGGGAAAAAGGGTCGCTGCGCTCCCTAAAATTTGAAAATCGAGTGACCGCGTAAAAAAAGGTCTCGACGAAAGAAGGCAAGCGCCCTCAAGGAATTTTGACACAGCTCAAAGGTTTGAATGTCAAAATTTCGACATTTTCTTCAAAAAACTGGGTCAAGAGTTGAAATAACTAAGAAAAGTTCAAAGTATGACGTTTTCTATGTTCAACATATAGATTCCAATAACGTTATGGAGAGATATGGCACAGAGGACCGAGGGAATGGCGGGTCAAACTGTCATAATGACCATGGTGAAGTTGACCTTTAATGGACGGGCTCGACGTTTTGTCAGTATGAGATGTCACGATTTTAAAGTATGATGTCACATACAAATTAACTCAACCATTGAAAAAATAAAATGACTATGTACGTATTGCTAATTGTCATTTTCACTTTCTTGTCCAGGTGGGGCCAGAAGTTCCTCTTGCAGTACCAGAAGTCGTCCATTTGAATGATTTTTGGAATTCCCTTGAACCCAACCATGAATTCACTCCCATGCCCGATGTGGTCAAATGTATGTACATACATATACTTATTACTATTACATAACTCGCTCTACATGTGTATATGCATTGCATATTTTCATCAAATCATTTTCTTTTTCTAGCTCATTTGCAAGTTCTGTTCGAGGCTGAGTCAGTTTGGATACAGAGGAATTCGGTCAAAAAAACGACAAAAAAGTCTGTGGCTCATGAATTTGCAATTCCTTATGCATCATTTCAAAGATTTCTGTGGTCTCGAGGTCACGGAAATCACAAACTAGAGCCGGAAAAGGTCAATAAAGTTTTGGTGGATTTTTCAGCCCTTGCACCAACTCCGTTCCCAATTAGACTGCAAGACTACACAAAGGAGAAGGGAGTGAGCTATAGTGCCGTGATCACAAGAAAATCACGCTCAAATCCAAATAAACGGGAAAGAGTATTAGCCCATTCGGAAACTAAGAACAAAGCCCTACAAGAGACACTGAAATGAAATCGTAAAACAGTTTCCGAAATCGCAAAATCTCATGGTATGAAATCTTCAACTCTATCTACACTACGAAGGACATCCGGAGTGGCAACCCGTGAGCATCATCATAGGAAGAACCCTCAAAAGACGGAAGAAGCCCATAGAGAATTTGACAAGAGAAAAGGAACATGGGAAGGTACTGATCGTGCCCTATGGAGGAAAATTGCTGATGATTTAAATGAAAACCTGCCTCGCGAATTCAAGCTCAAAGCACAGTCTTCAGAACAGTTACCATTACTCAAAAAGAAACAAAATGAAGTAATTCGTTTTTCCTGTCCATTAATTTCGTTACTTTTAATTATTACTGCCTCTTCTATGAATTAATCATATATACTTACTTGATCTACAATTATAAACAAGCTCAAGGGTTTTGATCGAAAGTTCAAACTTTGAAACCAACTTATGAATTATGGGTTTATTGAAAAGATTCGACCGGGGAATATATTTCCTTTTTGTAGGTATATCTTCAAACTTATATTAAATAAATGAAAACTTTCTGTAGGAATTTGATACCATTTCTTTTGTTCAATACGATCGAAATCTTTTAATGTTTGATTTTTTGATGGTGCTATGATGTATAAATCCTTGTCCAATAAATAAATAAAAATAACACACAAAAATTCAATGTAATTCTCTATTCTGTTGGGTATATTTTCGAATTGTTTGTCAAGAAAACAAAGAAAAAAAGGGCATAATGAGAGCGTTGTACGTTTTCCTATCCTTATTCTTGGAATTGGAATGGAAATACTTACTATGTAGTAAGTACTGTTCAAATACTTACAACTTGTCAGCTATTGTAATGTAAATTTTCATTTTACTATCTCTGACCCTTTATATGTATACTTTACCTAAATTCCAGCTCCCTATTTACCTATGTAAATTCTTTGTATTTTCTCTTGCTCGCGTCGTTCTGTTATCTCGTCCTCACTCCATATTTCTTATGTCTGTATGCTGAATCGGTCTTTTAAATGATATACACACACCATATAGTGAATTTTAGGTAGGCAATTCACATTTCATTCTCCTGGATTATTGACCATGCCTTGATTTTGAGTTCTTATAAATTATTCTTAAAAAGAGACGAGAGAATCAAGAAACAGGAAGTGAGACTACGAGAATTCATAGTGCGCTTCACATTCAAAATCTTAAGAAAAAAGGTTTTCTCCCGTCCTATCATTAACTAATAATAATAAAAATAGTAAAATGTTAGAAATGTGTCGGTATTTCCCATCCATTTTCTGGATATTCACTGGTGGGCTTTTGCTTTTGCTGTCCGGCGTCGAGTCAGGTCCAATAATAATAAAGCCAATTTATGTTCTCACTAGCTGTCCATCGCCATTATTTTGTACTTCCTTGGAGAGCTGTCCTACGGATCTTAGTAAGTTTAACTCACAACTATATAATAATATAATTATTTACAGAATTGCGATGAAGAATTCTGGCTTCCTAATTTATTAGACTTATATTATTTTTGCTACCTGTCTCAGGGATATCATTTGAAAATGAGAGTAATCAGCTAGAAGAAGAATTCATCACGTGCTTCTTCAATAACGATACAAATAATTCCAATTCGATCCTCAAGACTGCTGTTGATGATGACACTTTGGAATTTGGGGTGTGCTGCATGAATCCGCTCTACGATGTTGTTTCAAGTACGAAACAACCCGATGAAATCGTTTTCCGAAGTACAAGAGAAAAAAGGGCGATTCTTCAGGATAAATTCAGAATATCACATTTTAATGCTAAAACCAAAAGCTTGAGAAGGCATGGACGAGATGTAGAAGCAGTTGAAGGTACATAATTAAATACTTAATAATCATTTTATTATAATCATTTAGTATGTATAGTTTCATTTATAAAATATGTACATATCGTATTTCTACCAATAACTCAAAGAATTTGTTTGATCTGTACATAGAAATGGTAATATGTAATTTGTATTGTTTTTGCAATCCAGAGCATTCACCTTCCACCTCGCCAGCAGATGATTCGTCACAATTACATGATACAATTAAATATGGTCCGATTCCAATTCATGGTGAGGTGGTCAAAGAAATTGTCGAGAGTCAACCTAATCCAACACCAGAAACAAACTATGTTCCAGCAGTTCCAGCAGTAAATTATGGGACTACTGAATTAGAAGGTCGAGCAGAGCATGAACATAAACATAAGCAACCAAGTAGTGATCCGATTTCAAGTCCTTCACATTCAGTGGAACTGAAAAAAAGTAAATTTCCTCCAATGGCGCCAATATCTCAGCCATTTATTCCTTACGGTGGAGGCGGTGGCAGGCGTGAAGAGGAATCCAGTAAGATGTCTCCAAGGAGGAATTCAAAGAAAACCAAGAAAATACCTTCCCGTCAACGTACTACCCTTAAATCTGATCCCCGAGTGCCCGTCCAGCAGAAGCAGCATCCACAACCAAATCAACAGTCACCTTCACTAGAACACTCACAGCAGCAACAACAACAACAACAGCAACAACATCACAAGAAGTCGGAACATGGCGTTCATCACAAGAAGTCGGAACATGGCCTTCATCAAAAGAAGTCGGAACATGGCGTTCATTCACAGGGACGACTACAACGAAATAGACAGAGTTCACCCGATAAATCAAATATGAAGAATGAGCACACACAACGAGTTGGTCCAGAGAACTCTCAAAAGGATACTGGGTCTGGATCAAAGAGCCACAAACAACAACACGGAAATCAACAACATAATCGAGGTTCTTCAAATACCCATCAGACTAATATGAAAAATCAAAAGGGTGACAGTCAAAGTAAAAATGGGAAGGATTTTCAAAGGGGAGGAATGCAGAAAAATAAATTTTTAAGTAGATCCCAGAAGGATAAAGCTCAAATGAATCTAAAAAGTAAATTGAATCCAAATGCTCATCAGAATACAAGACAAATGGGAAAGAGTACAACCGTCTCAAAGAAATCTGTAAATTTCTCCAATTCTAGTAATAATAATAAACATTCACGGAGCAAGTTCAATCGTGGTCACAAACGGGCAATGCCTCAAGGACAGTCGCAACCTAAATCACACCCGTCAAATAATAATAAGCAAAATAAATCTAGTCAGTTGTCAAAATTTAGTCAAGTTTAGACTGTAAGTATCGAATCTTCTAGGTGTAATTGTGGTTAAATATATGTAGGTACAAATGAATATGATTTATTATTACTGTTATAATTTTAGGTTGAACACTCATGAATTGTTTGAAATAAATTGAATGTAATATATAAATATTTACGTTGTCATTAATATTCACGAAATTGTTTTATTTGTTTCGTAGTTTTCACAGCACAAACGTTTATTCGCATATTATGGTATTTTTAGTCTAACAATGCACAAAATTAGATGCATGCATAGTCTCCTTTCGCCCCACTAGTAATAACTATTATGGAAGCCTGATAAGTATCCAAGTCCAGGTTGATAGCCAAAATTATTAAAAACATTTTGATGGTACCGGTGATGATGATGATGGTGATGTTTGTACGGGAGACCAAATCCAATTCCATTTCCATGAAAACCTCCACCAAAATAAGGATCTGTAAAATAAAACAATAATTACATGATGGATGGATTAGATTTTATTTAACTTTTTTAAGCAGTTATTAGCAATATTAGATAAACTGTACTGTAATAAGGCTGGTGGTGATGGAATCCTCCGAATTGTCCAAATCCTCCAATCTGCCCGAATCCGCCGATTCCTCCGATCTGCCCGAATCCTCCGATTCCTCCGATCTGTCCGAATCCATGAAGTCCTCCTCCTCCAAATGACAATTTACCACCAAAGCTCAACTCGTCACCCAAAAATATTTTTCCTTTTTTTTCTGTGCTGCTTAGTCCCTGGTGACCTGCGGACTTGGATATAGCAGCAGGCTGAGAAGTTTGCAAATCTCCTTTGACACATTTCATGTTAGAAAAGGTCCACAGATTCACCTTTTTAATTAACAGAAACAATAGAAAATGAGTGAAAATTTTAGTAACAACGTTTGAGTTGTCTTCAAGATGAGAAATTCTCTTTGTAATCTTACCAAAATGAGAAATAGAAAAGTCTTCATCTTTCTTGGCATGTGTACAAAAAGTCGGCAGTCAAAGTCAATGTATTTATGGTTAGAAGACAATATTTTTTAATTTCCACTTCTCAGTGTCTCGCCTCTCCAAATGATTCGTTCTAACTGTCGATGGAAGACACTGATCAATTAATTTATATATGAATTTGAGTTGTATTGTTACACAATTTGAAAATTGAATCCTGGTCATATGAAATCTTATTTCTTTACTACAACAGTTCCCGTTTGAGATTGGGCATTTCAACAATATGAAATGAGGTAGATTACACATACATATTATATGCAAATGGTACACGTTGTCATTTCCCTATAATGACAGCACATAAGTAATAACATAATGACAATGTTATAAATGCGTTTAGTTGAATTGAACCTGAAGCAATACTTTTCTTTTCACTAGTAATAGTATGACAACATGTACGTATATGTGAGACAGAATATGCATTGATGACAATGGCACAACCGGATTTCTCAACTTGCTGAACCATGAAAACAAGATTGAAATTTAAAAACAAAGCAAGAAAATAAATTAATTATTATATAAATAATTTATTATAATTTATTATAATTTACATATATATTTTGTCTCTTGTGTTGCCTTTGTCTAAGATAATTCAAAGCAGTATTTTATGCATACCTACATTGTAAACAAAAATAGAAAAAAAAACGTGTCACTTGCTACTAAAGACGAAATATACAGATTAAAAACTGTAGACAAATATTAGACAAATGCTTAACATGTGCAAGTTTTGATGTCGATTCGGGTTTCACGGATTAAATTACCTACGTTAACATTTTGAAAATATCTAGGAAACGTCAGACGCTTCATGTTGTGTCATATTTAAATTCATTTCCTCTTTCCAATACATTTTTTGCAAAACCAAGACTCGTTTTCATCAGGTTCCGTATCGATCCCCACACAAGTGAAATGATACCAATCATCACATTTTTCACATCCTATCATAGGACTTCCATCATCTTGACGACCGCAAGCTGGACATATCCATACTTTATTGCCCTGTTAAACCAAATTCCGCATTTCCATATTAATAATACGATATTGCACATCAATAACTACTATGGTATGATGTTTTAACTTGAACTTCACAATAAAAGAACACTACATTATGCTGTATTTTTCTTACATGCTCGTCGATGTAGGAGCCAACAGTTTCAGTGACCAAACCAGCTTGAGAACTGGATGTTTTTCCAGGTTTTTCGGGTTTGGTAACGGCTGCTTTAGGTGGACGGCCCCGACCACGCTTCGAATTAGAAGAAGACGGAGTTGGAACAGCTGATGATGATGATGCGGGGAAAGAAACAATTTCTTGTTTTATTGCTTTGGGTGTACTTACAGGCGGGGATTTCTTTGGAACTGAAACCTTTTTAGATGGCCTGTGTGGAATTAATAAACAACAAAATTAAATAATCATAACTTTAAATTAAAACTTTTTTAAGTATAAATAAAACGTGTAGTATCTATTTCATTATATTGTGAAGTTGATGTACCTTGTTACTAAAGCAGAAAACCGTGCCAATTCAGGTGATGGTGTCCTCTTTTTAATCTCTTCAATGGGTTTGAAGGTAATTTTCTTTGGAGGCACAATATCTACAGGGTCTCCGTGATACGTTTGTGGGGGATTTGGACTATCGACAGGTGTTGTAGTAGTACTATGTTGTATTTTTAAAGTTAATTTAGGAACCGTGGCTTCAACTGACAGAGCAGAACCTTCCTTGTCCTTCTTTCTCTTCTTTTCCGATTTATCCTTCTTATCTTTCTTTGTAGATTTTTCCCTTTCTCTATCTTTCTCGGATGATTTCTCAATTTTCCTGCCTTTATCCTTTGACTTTTCTTTTCTCTTTTCTTTCTTCTCCTTCTTTTGTTCTTTCCTCTTCTCCTTATCTTTCTTTCTCTGCTCCTTTGTACGCATATTCTGCTCTAATTTGGCTAAACCGGAAGAATGTGATTTTTCTGGTCGCTCTTCTTTGATCGTTGGAGTAGGGGGAAGTTGTGGTTGCTGTGGTTGTGGTTGTTGTTGTTGTTGTTGTTGTTGTTGCTGCTGCTGCTGCTTTTCAATCACTATGGGTGTTATTGTAATTCCAGAATCAGATTGAATCGGCGTTATTGTTGCAGCTGATGCGGATGATGATGAAGAACTGGATTTCGTAGGAGTTATATTTTGATTTAGATTTGGAGCACCGATTCCGGGTGTTGACTGGGAATCATAAGGCGTTGGCAACTTTTGAGAATGTGACATGTCAATTCGGGTTATCGTTACAGACGAACAAACACTAGACGGAAGATTGGTGAATTGCGAAGAGGAATTTCGAGAATTCTCTTTGAAGGTGGGCGCATTGACCGGGGATGGTACAATCGTAGGTGTTGCGGGTGTAATTGATATCGATGGCGGAAGTTGACTGGGCATCCTATAAATTTGTATAAAAAAAATCAAAAAATAGCAATTTTCATTATAATAATAATATCAAACAAATAGCATAAAATATATTTAAACGTGTAATACATAAAGTTTATACAACAATAAAAAAAAATTGTAGTTTGTAATTTTGTTGTTACATACTTTAGAGAAGGTGTAGGTATAAAAGCCGGTATAAGGCCAGGTTGTAAAGGTAAATTTCTCAATAAGCCAAAATCCGGGGGAGGAGGTGTTCGGACATCAATACTAATTTCAGGGACGAAAGATTTCATATCGATTTCATCTCGACTTTCCATAAATTTACGAGTAAATTTCATGGATTTCATAGGAGGTGGTCCCGTAGCATCTAGCCCACGAGATAATCCAAACTGATTCAAAGGGAAAGAGTTGACTGATTTCTTTGGTCGTCCACGCTTTTTCTTTTGTGCTCCAATAAGGACTGGAACAATTTTGTCAGGTGTCTCAAAAATATTTGGTGTTCTATCCATTTTATTTTTATTTAGCTTATTTAGCCGAGCAAGTTTCGGGGATATTTTAGAACTCGCTTTCAACTTAAACTTTTTATCTTTGACTTTAATTGGAGGAACAAGCTTTTCCTTCTTTTTTCTCGCCTTCTTTGTCAAAGAAGTGTCATCTCCACCAACTTTGGAATTAGACTGTCCGTCCAGCACAGATTCAGCACCAAAATCATCGTCACTTTCAATTAAATCCAAGCCAGATTCCACTTGTTTTTGAACTTTACTAAATTTTGTTTTGAGTGGTTTTTTATCTTTTTTAAGAATTTCTTTGGCTTTAGCCAGTTTCTTTTTGAAGATTTTTAATTTTTGTTTGTCTCGGTTTTCTTCTTTATCACCTTTTTTGGATGAGGATATTGATTTTTTATTGATTGACTTGGTTTTATCCAATTTATCCTTCTTTTCCTTTGATTTTTCTTTCCTTTCCAATTTGTCCTCTCTTACTTTCTCGAGTACCACAGCACCTTCCTTGTCATTTGTTTTGTCCGCAGAAGCTGCAGTTGATGTAGAAGAAGAAAAAATTTTGTCTGGTTTTTCAAAAAGATTAAAAGATGAATCCCCTTTATCTTGATTTTCTTTTTCTTTGTCAATTTTCCCTTTGACTCCTTCAACAATCCTTTTCATTGTTGGAGGCTTTCTCTTTTTCTCCACAACAGGGACTGGGACAGGCTCAAAGAAATCTCGATTTGGTGGTGGTTTCGTATCCGGGAGTCGTCCTTCTCTTGATGATGTTAGAAAACCAGAAGTTGTCATCATGACAGATGTTATTTCTCGTAAGGGATGACCTTCCTCTTCCAACATCATACGTACTCTTTTCAACGCTGGGTTTTCTCCAGGAGACTCCAACCTTTATGGAACAAAAATCAAAAATATATACAATAATTATATGATACGACAATAATAAAGCATGAAATGATTATATTATATTATATGATTTAACATGATAAAATTTTGAAGTTTAATACAAAAAAAAGACCACGACGTATTAAATAATAATATTGTTATTAAACAATTTGATATAAATTGTATTATGTATTATGTATACACGTACCGTTTTGAAGATTTGGGTGTTTTGGGAGATTGTGGTGAGGAGGCGGGCGGTGTTGAGGGATATTCTGTAAACTCTTCATTTGAGGTTTTATCACTTTCCTTATTATTGTTATCTACTTCGACCCCATTGACTTTTCCATTACTTAAAGGTGATGGAGATTTTCTTCCTTCCTTCATGATTACATCTCCATCATTGTCATACGATGATAACTTTTCCATGGATGAACCCGATGGCCAATCACCATCTGATTTCTCTTTTTTAATCGTAATAACTTCCTCTTCTACTAACATTGGTGGCATATATTCATGCACATGAACAGGTCGCGTCAAAACCTCTTGACTTCCAGGTCGAAGGAAACACAAATTTGATTCTTTTACAGCTGGAAAGGAAGGTAGAAGAACTGGGAATGGGACCGGATCAAAATTTTGTACATATTCTTCCAATTCCGGAATTGATATATTCATATCATCAAATACAAGGGCAGCATCATCGAAATTAGGCTCGGATCTTCCATAATGTTCTGCATAATGATGCGTTCTTTTAGCAATATCTAAAAAATATCGTTTTAATACATCATTGAGGACGTCTACTGTTGATGAATGTGCTGAATTCCATCCTATGGCTTGACATAGTGATGCAACTGACGTCCTCATAGCACTATTCACAAAATTCTCTCCCGAAGACATTTTGATATTTTTTGTCAAGTACACTGAATCCTATAGAACCAAAAAAAATCAAACAAACATATTACAAGTTAAATATTGTAATAAAATTATTAAATACTTGCAATTTATAAATTACAAAACGGTACATGCACATTGGACATAAATGTTATTATTGTCAACTTCGAATGTCTATATGACTGCTCCACGATGATATTTCATTACTGTGTACTTACTTACTCACTTTAAAGTATAAAATATATAGCTATGATCAAAAGTTGAACGGATAAACTTATTTACTTAATAACAATAAATATTAAATGTAACACTAAAAACTATCAAACTTAAAATGTAAGTTCATTTTAATGGATTTAAAGCAAAATTAAATAACTATCACAAATAATTTTTGTGTTGAGCTCAGAGAGAAGCTCAGAGAGAAGCTCTTTAATAAGGCTCCCCAATTCTGTGGAGTTTGAATGTTGTTTACAAAGCCATTGATTGAGCAAAAGCGAATCTATGAAATTCTCTAACCTTATTCATAATAAGATCCATCTCTGCTGGCGAGGTAGGAACTAAAAGCTTATACATTAGCGTACATACTTTTTTAACGTTACGGGTATTGGGACTTGACCGGAAATCCGGGGGCATGCTCAATTGAGTGGGTCTATCGAAAAACTGATGCCCCCAAAACTTTCTAAATATCTTTTTACACATCCCTAGTGATTTTCATGTCATTTGATTAATTGGTTCTATCCGAAAATAAATTTAATACAAACCCCTTTTTATGACACAAAAATCAGCCTAAATACATCGGTGTTGTATATTTCGGCAGTGTGTTCGATTGGAAACGGGTTTTTAATGGTTTAATAGAAATTTGGAAAAAAGGACCACTGACGCAAGGACCCCTACCCCCAATGTTAAAACGACCTCCCGTCAATTTGCCTAATTTTTTTATA